>PVHX01025177.1:6498-22875 GCA_004024805.1 Geosciurus inauris | reverse complement strand
CTCACCCACTCCCCTCTTCCCCTGTTAGTGCCCACACCCGTTCCCACCAGGCTCCCTTGCCAGGTGACCCTAAGCTTCTCTGTCCCCTCAGGTGCTGAAGGAATTATTCAAGTTCATGCTCCATTCTCACTTCAGGACCTCTCCCAGATTCAAGAGCGCCTTGGGTCCTTCTCTGCTGACTGTTCTACTTACATTAAGGTATTCTGCTCTCTCTCTGACTTACAATCTTACCTGGCATGATGTCTATGTTATTCTCTCTGCCACTCTTACCCCTGATGAATGCTCTCGCAGGCTGCTCAGGACCATGCTGATCAAATTCGTTTAACAGACATAACTCTTCCTGCAGGTGAAGCTGCTATTCCCCTAACTGAACCCAACTGGAACTACCAAGATGGCCAGCAGGGGCGCCATCACTGTGCCTGCATGATCCAATATCTAATAGCAGGCATGCAGGCAGTGTCTAATAGTGGTTAATTTTGATAAGCTCAGAGAAATCACCCAAAATCCCGATGAGAATCCAGCTCTATTTCCCAACCACCTTACAGAGGCTCTTACCAAATATACTAAGCTGGATCCTGAGTCTCCCTCTGGGGCTACAGTGCTAGCGACTCATTTCATCACCCAATTGGCCCACAACATTAGAAAAAAGCTCAAATGAGCTGAGGAGGGCCCACAAACCCCTACCCAGGACCTGGTAAAAATGGCCTTTAAAGTCTATAATGCCCGAGAGGAATCAGCTGAATTAGCCAGGCAGGCCCAATTACAGAAAAAGGTAACACTCCAAACCCAAACCTTGGCAGCAGCCTTGAGGCCTACAGCTCCAACAAGAGCTTTAAGGGGGAACCTACGATCCTCTCTGCCGGGGCCTTGCTTCAAATGCAGATGCGAGGATCACTGGGCCCACCAGTGCCCAGGCCCATGGCCCCCTCCTGGGCCATGCCCCACCTGTGAGCAGACAGGACATTGGAAATGTGACTGCCCCATGGCTGGCCCTTCCTTAGCGCCTCTACGTGGGGGTGGGACCAACCAGGCAGCACTCTCTCCTGAATTCTTGGGGTTCACAGACGACTGAAGTAGCCCAGACTTGGGGACCCCCATCACCCTCACCGAGCCCAGGGTAACGCTCCAGGTAGCGGGTAAGTCCATAACTTTTCTTGTGGACATGGGGGCTACCTATTCTGTTTGCCTGCCCACTCTGGGCCTTTGTTTCCTTCCCAGGTCTCGGTTATGGGGATTGATGGTCAACCCTCCTCCCCAAACTGAACTGCTAGGCTGGCCTGTGCCCTGGAGGGACACCCTTTTACATACTCCTTTTAGGTTATTCCATCCTGTCCAATTCCTCTCCTAGGTAGAGACATTCTCCAATTATTAGGGGCCACTCTCCAATTGCATCCCCAAAATGCCACCACCCAGTTTCTCTTACCTCTAATCTGTATGCTTTCTAATGACCTGATAGCACCCACTACACCATTACCCCTAGACCTAGTGAATCCCCAAGTCTGGGACACCTCCAAGTCAGTCATAGCCTCCCACCACAAGCCAGCCCGTGTTCAGTTAAAGCCGCACACTAAATATCCTTTGCGTCACCAAAGGATCCCATCTCCAAAACCCACAGGGAGGGACTTAAACCCATCATAGACAGACTACTTGCTCAGGGACTCCTCATCCCTACTGACTCTCCAGGCAACATTCCCATATTGCCAGTACGTAAGTCCTCAGGAGCCTATTGCTTGGTTCAGGACCTCTGCCTAATTATTCCCATCCACCCAGTGGTTCCCAACCCTTACACTCTCCTCTCATATCCTGCCTTCAACCACCCACTTTACTGTCCTAGATCTTAAAGATGCCTTCTTTACAGTGCCCCTTCACCTTGACTCTTATTACCTCTTTGCCTTCACATGGGAGGACCCTACCTCTTTAAGGTTCCAACAGCTGACATGCACAGTTCTACCTCAAGGCTTCAGAGACAGTCCCCACCTCTTTGGGCAAGCTTTGGCACAAGATTTAACTGCTTGTGACTTGGGGGATAGCACCCTTCTTCAGTATGTGGATGACCTTCTCCTATGCAGCCCATTCCTCAAGACTTCCCAGGCACACACTGCCCAGCTTCTCAATTTCCTGGGGTCACAGGGCTATCGAGTCTCTCCAACTACAGCCCAACTCACTGCTACCTTACTCACCTGCTTAGGTATACTCCTCACTCCAACCTCTAAAGATCTGATGACTGACAGAATTCAAGCTCTTTTTGACCTACAGCTGCCTGAAACAGTGGACTACATCCATTCCTTCCTGGGTCTGGCCGGCTTTTTCAGGCATTGGATCCCCAACTTTGCACTTTTGGCTAAGCCCTTATACCAGGCAGCTAAGGAGACCCCTCATGGGCCTCTCACTTCTCCCACCTCAATAGCCAATGCCTTTTATAAGTTCAGGGATGCCCTCATATCCTCTCCCACTCTCTCTCTCCCTAAACCTAATCATCCTTTCCACCTTTTTGTGGATGAAAGGCAGGTTATTGCCACTGGCCTCCTCACCCAACCGATTGGACCTTCCTACAAGCCAGTGGCATACCTCTCTAAGCAGCTGGATGCTACAGCTTGTGGATGGCTGCCATGCCTTTGGGCACTGGCAGCAGCAGCAGAGCTTACTAAGGAAGCCCTCAAGCTTACCTTGCTCCAACCAGTAACTGTATTTTCTACCCATAGGCTATGCCTTTTATAAGTTCAGGGATGCCCTCATATCCTCTCCCACTCTCTCTCTCCCTAAACCTAATCATCCTTTCCACCTTTTTGTGGATGGAAGGCAGGGTATTGCCACTGGCCTCCTCACCCAACCGATTGGACCTTCCTACAAGCCAGTGGCATACCTCTCTAAGCAGCTGGATGCTACAGCTTGTGGATGGCTGCCATGCCTTTGGGCACTGGCAGCAGCAGCAGAGCTTACTAAGGAAGCCCTCAAGCTTACCTTGCTCCAACCAGTAACTGTATTTTCTACCCATAGGCTACAGGACCTCTTAAGTCACAAAGCTCTCCCACTTCTAAGCCCTTTGAGAATTCAAGAATTTCACCTTCTCTTTATAGAGAATCTCAACATTACCCTCTGTTATTCTTCCTCTCTCAATCCTGCCACACTCATCCCACTATCCTCTCCTCCTTCGGATGCTAATCATTCCTGTCCGCAGATGTTGGAGGCCCTGCAATTGCCTCGCAAGGACCTCTTTGACTATCCACTCTCCACACCTGACTTAACCCTTTTTGTGGATGGCAGCTCCACGATGGGTCATGATGGATGCCGCAGAGCCGCATATGCAGTAGTCACCGCTGCCTCAGTCTTAGAAGCCAGCTGCCTTCCTGAAGGAACCACCTTGCAAAAGGCTGAACTTTTTGCACTCATCAGAGCTCTCACCCTATCCAAAGATAAGCAAGTTAACATTTACACAGACTCCAAATATGCTTTCCTAATTTAATTGCTCATTCTCATGCAGCTATTTGGAAGGAGTGTGGATTCTTGACCACAAAAGGGTCACCAGTGGTCAATGCCTCTCTAATTTCCAAACTCTTAAAGGCGCTACAACTGCCCTCATGAGTGGCTATCGTACACTGAAGAGGACATCAGAATTCCTCTGACCCCATAGCTATGGGCAACAACAAGGCAGACTCTATAGCACGAGGATTAACAGCCAAATCCTCGACAGCACCTATCCTATTTCTGTCCACTGCTACTAAACCCAATTATACCCCACAGGAACAATGGGACCTGATAACCCAAGGTGGTCATCTCGGGGGAGATGGCTGGATCTTCCTGGGGGATCAGATTGCCCTCCCTAAACAGCAAGGTTATGGTTTATTGACGGACATTCATAACTCTCTTCATATTGGCCCTAAACCCCTTTTTCAGTTTTTACAACCTCTATTCTACTTCCCATGAATGAGAACTACTCTCCAGCAGGTCCACTCTGCTTGTTCCATCTGCTCTACTGTGTCCCCACAAGGAAGCATCAAGCCCAAACTCCCCATGCACCAGATGAGAGGTCACCAACCGGGTGAAGACTGGCAGATTGACTTCACTCATATGCCTAGGCACAAAAAGCTTTGCTACCTACTCACTATGGTTGATACTTTTTCAGCTTGGATAGAAGCCTTACCTACTTCCAGGGAAACTGCTGACACTGTTGCCTCCATCCTTGTTGAGCAGATTATTCCCAGATTTGGACTTCCCATCTCCATTCAGTCAGACAACAGTCTGGCCTTCACTTCTCAGGCTGTTCAACTAGTCTCCAGAGACCTCAACATCACTTGGAAACTCCACATCCCCTGCCGATCCCAATCCTCAGGTAAGGTCGAAAGGGCCCTTGGCATCCTCAAGGATCATCTCACTAAACTTGCCATTGAACTCAGGCTCTCCTGGCCCAATCTCCTGCCATTGGCCCTCACTCAAATTAGGGCAGCCCCTAGAGTCCCCTCTGGCCTTAGCCCTTTTGAATTGCTCTATGGACGCCCTTTCCTAATCAACCAAAATATCCCAACCAACCCCCCTCCCCTTATGTCCTACCTGCCATATCTCACCCTCTTACACAAGCTTCTAAGGGAACACACAGACTGCTGCCTTCCTGTGCCTTCTACAGCCTCAAACCCAGCACATCTGCAGACCGACTCAGACCCTTTTCAACCAGGTGACACAATCTTACTTTGAGAGCTGCAGCCTCAATCATTGGAGCCCCACTGGACAGGACCCCATACAGTAATACTTACCACGCCAACAGCAGCCAAGCTTCTAGGCCACACCCCATGGTACCATGTCTCCCGCCTCAAAAAGGCACCTACCCCCAATGCCCAGCCTTGGACTTCCACCATGCTGGGGCCCACCAAACTCAAAATTTCTCGACAACCCTCCTCTGCTAATCAGTAATCTCTCCCAAGCCTCTGTTCCTACCCCCAGGTGGCACCTCTGCATTCAAGCGGCATGACTGACAACCAGATGCTTCCACCCCTGCGTCTGCCTCCCTGCCTGACCAACACCTGAGCCATCTTCCCCTCTCGATGCCCCCAATCCCGCACGAAGCAGCCAGATCAAATCTGCTGTCCTATATCATCAAAACGGCCAGGATGTTAGAGGCAGATGCAAAACAACCACTGCCTTGGCCCGCCAGCCATGTCCCCTGACTGCTGCTTGAGCATGGTGCTCCCACGGCCCGCTGGGCGCTGAACGCGGGCCTGTGCGTGTGCAGAGCACACCAACAGGGCCACCATCGGTCGTGTGCGTAGAATGCAGTATGCATGCGCCAAACGCAGTACGCATGTGCCAAACACGCCAACATGGCTGCCCCAAGTAGCTGATACAGAGAAACACTGAACCTCCGACATGAAAATCGCCATGTCTCCCAGCTCATCCTGGAAGGACTTTGACCTCACCAGCCTCCCCTAACCAATCTCAGAGGACACTGAATTCTAGACCAACACTTCTTCCTGCCCCAGGCCCTTCCCTTCCTCCCTTAAGTCTTCCTTTTCCAGATGTGGGAACCCTTTAAATTCTGTATGCCATGAGGCCTCAGTGCCATTTCTGCCCGCTCAAGCCTGGTGACTGGGTGTGTGGCCAGGGAGCGTTCTCCCCAAAATAAAGCCTGTTCTGGTCCTGTTTTACTTCCTTCTGGTCATTTGGCTTTACACCATGGATAACTTCAATGCCCAGCCCCCCTTTGTCTAGCCACCATCTTTTGTCCCAACATCATTCTTTTCTGGATAGTTGTTTAAAATGTGAATTGAGTCAGTTTTTCCAGATATCCTACTCTGTTTATCCTGCCTGTTAAAAAACCAAAAACTAAAAACCTCACACTGATGAGTAACAATTTGTGCAAGGCTTGAGAGTTATATTAAAGTATGATATCCATTACTTTTAGGATTTTTCTTTTGTTAGAGAAACAGGTAACTTGCAATTTTGACCAGGCTTGGTTTTTTATGAATAACCTGAATATGTGTGACTAGAGATATGTATACATCTGAAACTAAATGTTTGTCTGAGCCTTATCTAAATTTTTTGTAAAAGTTTATAAAATGAAAGTTCATATAGGTTTAACCAAGATGTGCTGTCTTTTATATGTTGCATCTGACATAAAAGGGCCATACTGCCATTTGAGAAACTGGCTTATATCTGTCTACTTTAAGTCTACTTCTGATCATTAATATTGTTTCCTAAATGTGTAAGAGATTTAAGGCTATCCTTTCATTTTTGCTAATACTGCTAAACTCTGCAAACCTGTAATGATCTATGAATTCTGAATTTTACTGTGAAAAATTAAACCTAGTTAATATAAGGACATCTGTGATGCTAACTATTAGTTCTTTGTATATGAAGTATACAAATGTTCTTCTAGTATATGAGTTTTAAAATATAAAGCTTGGAAAAAGCACTTTACCAAGCTAATGTTCTCCAAAATAAAGTTGTCTGAAATGGTAATTTTAAACTTAAAGAAATAACAAATATAATTGGTGATTTATTTATGTCATTTAATGTTCTGTAACAGGACCTATTATTAATAAGATGTAAAATTTTATGTTGCTTTTTACACTGGGTAGAAATTTAAATGTATTTTTATTTTTTTTTAATTTAATTTAATTTAATTTTTTGGTACCAGGGATTGAACTCGGGAGTACTTGACCACTGAGCCACATCCCAAGCCCTATTTTGTGTTTTATGTAGAGACAGGATCTCACTGAGTTCTTAGTGCCTTGCCCTTGCTGAGGCTGGCTGTGAACTCCTGATTCTCCTGTCTCAGCCTCCCAAAGTGCTGGGATTACAGACATGCGTCACATGCTCGGCTTTTCTGTTTATTTTTTAAATGTAACTTAAGATGTACACTTGTGTCAGCCCTACCAAAAGTAGGTACAGCTGGAGGATGTAAAGAAAGGGTACTTATGAGAGTGCTTAATATTTAACTATCACAAAGGACTCTAGAAACACTAGAGACACAGATGTTTCCTGCATTTCAGAGATTGGCTGAAATACTAGTTGTTTTCATATTAATTGTTTACCAAAATAGTAATGCCTTTGCTGTCCTGTTTGTTTGTTTGTTTGGCACTGGGGATTGAACTTAGGCGCACTCAACCACTGAATCACATTCCCAGCCCAATTTTGTGTTTTATGTAGAGACAGGATCTCATTGAGTTGCTTAGCGCCTCATGGTTGCTGAGGCTGGCTTTGAACTCAGGATTCTCCTGTCTCAGCCTCCCAAAGTGCTGGCACTGAACCCAGTGCTGTCCTTTTTATTGTTGTCCTAGCATAAACCTTGCCCTATGTATACCTTGTCAAGTCATCTGCCAACTGCCACCATAGACCTTTAGACTTCTGTGATGCTGAATACACTTAACTGCCCATGCCCCACCTAACAGAAAACAAGGACTTTGGGTCACTTCCCCCCAACTTCACCAGTTCTCAACAGGAAATAACTTGAAGATGTCATTGCCCACTTTTTCATAGAAATGGAGGGTAGAAATTGAGAGTGGGGAAATGTAATATTGGTCCCTTTACTCTCTGAATATAGACCTCATTGGTCCATGGTTTATTTAATTTTTAATGTTTTTTCTCTCTTCTCCCCTCTCCCCTCCCTAACAAGATTAGGGAGACAGTGTTATCTTTTCTCCCCCTAGTTAATTGCCCTTGAGCACACCCACAACAGGAAAGAGATGCCTGCTGAGGATCTGGGAAGTGAATATCTCCCAAATTAACAAGTGAATCCTAACATGCCACCAGGGCACCCTTGGACTTCCTACCAGAGCACACCTGGAATGTAACTCTTGAAGTCCCCTTATAACACCCCTGTTCCTGCTGATCAAGAGAGCCACAGCCTTTGGAACAGGAGTCCCCTGTGTTTCTCCTTTGTTAGCAAAGCAATAAACCTTCTTTTTCCTTTTTCTCAAAACTGTGTCCTCATTATTAAATTGGCATTTATTGGCATTGGGGACAAGGGACAAGATTTTGGATATAATACCATTTCTTACATTGCCACATGCAGGACAAAGTTTCCAACATATGATGTGTTGGGGTATTGTGGCACCCCCTCCTCCACAGAAAATCTGAATTAAGCTTCTCTAGAAATCTTCACCATAATTGATCTTAGGACTATTTGCAAAAGAGTCTCTATAAAAGAGTTCAATATAGTTAAACTTCCTATTTACTATTGCTCTATCTTACTTGGTCACCAGCCTGGAAGACATCAGCACTCCAGGTGCTGAATGCCCCTTTACTAGTTTTTCACAAACATTTATGGACTATCTAGTACAATAACAATATAATAGTTTGTAGAAAAATTTTTACAAATTCAAAGTATAATAAGAAAGACAGATCACGTAACAAGGCCTCTGGCCTTGGACCTGAGTTTCACAGAGATGTTTACATCTCAAAGAGAAGAGAGGAAGTTACTGGTTGGGCTCCATAGTAATGGCTGGCAGGGAGAGGGAAGAAGGGGAGAAGAAGCTCTCCCCTTCTCAGGTGCTGTCCTTGAATGGTTTACTTGCCCAGAAGAGTTAAAGAAAAAGCTGCTTTTGTGTGAACTTCTGCAGACTGTGAACTTCTGAGCCCCTCCCCTTATACAGTGCATATAAAGTTCTGAGATTGCCTGAACTCGGGGTTCAGAGGGATTAATTGATTACAGTGAAAACTTTGCTCTCTGAACTTGGTTGCAGCCAAATAAACTGCTTTCTATTTCCTATCTGGTGTCCTGCCTCATCTGTCCCTACTACAGGAGGACATACTCAAACCATATCCAAAGCATTGCAATGTCCAAAAGTAATAAAATCACTATCTAGAAGAAATATCTGTATTAAGGGAGTTATTTATTATTTACAACAGCCAAGATATTAAAACAACCTAAATGCCTGTTGATGGATGAATGGATAAAGAAAATGTGATATATATGTATGTGTTTGTGCATATGAATATTATTTAGTTATTCAAAATAAAGGAAATCTTATTATTTGTGACAATACAGATTAACCTGAAGGACATTATGTTAAGTGAAATAAGCCAGACACACAAAGACAAATACAACATGATCTCACTTATAAGTAGAATCTAAAAAGATCAAATCCATAGAGACAAAGAATAGAATGGGATTATCAGGGGTTGAGGGTTAGCGGTAATGGAGAGATGATGGCCAAAGGGCACAAATTTTCAGTTATAAGATGATTAAGTTCTGATGAACAAATGTACAGCAAGATGACTAATAGATAATGGAAATTGAAAACAGTGTAGCTTGAGGGAAGAGGCAAATAGCTCTATGCTAACACCCCTCCTTCCCCTAATGAATGTTTCCCTAAGACTAATTGCAGATAAGGGAAGAGTGCTCCGCCAGGCCGGAGACACTTGGTCCACAGCTCGCAGGACCCTGACCCCTGAGCGTGAATTCCTGGGCACTAAAACTGACCACTTCATTGATTTATGGAACTAGCCCCAAATTCCTAAGTGCCAAGAAAACTGTCATGTCTCTACTATGCCACTCCCCCAAAATAAACCTATAAAAATCCAGTCCCTTTCTTTGTTCAGTGGCTCATTTTCCACCAGGAGAATGGGTCCACCACCACCACCTTCGCAGATGAATCCTGTTCCTGAATAAAAGCCTGAAATGACTTGCATGGTTTGCTGCCACTTTGATCTTTTTGCCCTTACAGTGACCATAGTTAATAATCATGTATTATATACTTACAGTTTGCTAAGAAAGTAGTTATTAAATATTCTTAACAAACACACAGAGGTAACTATGTGAGATGATAGATATTAGCTTGACTATGGTAATGGTCTAATAATATATATTATATATATCAAATTCTCACATTGCATTCCTTAAATATATACAATTTTTGTCAGTGATACTTCAGTAAAACGGAGGGAGGAAAATAATGTTCAATTTCCATAAATTGTGAATTTTCTAGTTTTCCTTTTTAACTTTATTCCATTTTGTTAGGAAGAGACGGTATTTATCTTTTTAAATCTGTTAAGATCACTGGGTGTGGTGGTGCACACCTGTAATCCCAGTGACTCAGGAGGCTGAGGCAGGAGTATCACAAATTTGAGGCCAGCCTCAGCATCTTGGCAAGGCCCTGATCAACTTAGTAAGACCCTGTCTCAAAATAAAAAATAAAAGGGGGGCTGAGGTTGTGGCTCAGTGTTAGAGCACTTGCCTAACACGTGTGAGGCACTGGGTTTGATTCTCAGTACCACATGTGAATAAAATAAAGGTCCATTGACAACCAAAAATATTTTTTAAATACATAAATAAATAAAAGGGGCTGGGGATGTAGCTCAGTGGTAAAGCACCTTTGGGTTCAATTCTCAGTACCAAAAACCAAACAAACAAAAAAATAATCTACTGAGATTTAACATGTGGCCTAACATATGGTCAACTTTGGAAAATATCTTATGTGCATTTGAAAAATTGTGTATAATGCTATAGTTGGTTATATTGTTCTGTATGCTAGATATCTGTCTGTTAGCTGTAGTTGGTTTATTGTGTTGTCCAAGTTTTCTATTTCCTTACTTATTTTTTTTTAATTTTTTTTTTAGCTGTAGATGAACACAATACCTTTATTTATTTTATGTGGTGCTGAGGATCGAACCCAGTGCCTCACACATGTGAGGCAAGTGCTCAACCACTGAGCCACAACCCCAGTCCCTATTTCCTTACTTATCATCTATTATGCTGTTCTATCCTTTTAAAATTTAAAGTTGTTTTTTTTTTTTTTTTTTTTTGTAGTACTGGGCATTGAATCTGTGGGCATTCTATGACTTAGCCACATCCCCAGAAATTTTTCTTGTTGTTGTTGATACTGAGTCTTGCTAAGTTGCTGAGCTTGGCCTTGAACTTGCAGTCCTTCTGCTTCAGCCTCCAGAGTTGCTGGGATTGTAGACATGTGCCACAATGCCCAACATCTGTTCTATCCATTACTGAGAGTGGGATATTGTTGTCTTCAACATTATTGCAACTATTTCTCTATACATTCTGTCAATTTTTGCCTTATTTATTCATTCACTTATTTATTTATTTTAATTTTTGGTCCTGGAGATTGAACTGAGGGGCACTCGACTGCTGAGCCACATCCCCAGCCCTGTTTTGTGTTTTATGTAGAGACAGGGTCTCACTGAGTTGCTTAGCGCCTTGCCCTTGCTGAGGCTGGCTTTGAACTCACGATTCTCCTGTCTCAGCCTCTCTAAGTACTGGGATTACAAGCTTGCGCCACTGCTCCTGGCTCTCCCAGCCCTATTTTGTATTTCATTTAGAGACAGGGTCTCACTGAGTTGCTTGGTACCTTGCTTTTGCTGAGGCTGGCTTTGAACTTCTTTTAAAATTTTTTAAGTTGTTGTTGGACCTTTATTTTTTTTTTCATTTATTTATATGTGGTGCTGAGGATCAAACCCAGTGCCTCATGCATGCCAGGCAAGTGCTCTACCACTGAGCCACAACCCCAGCCCTGGCTTTGAACTTTTGATTCTCCTGTCTCAACCTCCTGAGCCCCTGGGATTACAGGTGTGTGCCACTGCACCCAGCTATTTTTGCCTTATTTATTTTGATGGTGTTTTTAGGTGCACAAAAGTTTGCAATTATTATATCTTTGTACTGTGTTTGTTAGGACAAACAAGGTACACATGTTGAAGGCAGGAGATGGAATCAGGAGGCTTTTCTTTGTTCAGTATTTACCAGCAGAGTTAACTGGTAGAACCTTTGGTGTGGCTTGTTTTCGGAGCAGAAAATGTTGGCCTACTGAAGGAAGGGTCTGGGTTATATAGGCATTGTTTAGGGTGGGACAGGAGTGTGAATAGGGAATTCCAGGGGCAAGGCGCTTACTGTATTGGCATCAGGTGACCCATTAGGGTGGGGAGTCAGGTGCCAGTCTGGTGGAGTTCCTTTTGTGTTCCTTCACTCTGGCTGTATGTAGCCTGGGATTTTAAATGACAAAAGCTTAGGGAAAATGTCCTTAGACTTATTTTCCATATCCTTCAGTATCAAAACTTTTATTCAGGGGCTGGAGTTGTAGCTCAGTGGTAGAGCACTTGCCTGGCATATGTGAGGCACTGGATTCAAGTCTCAGCACTGTGTATAAATAAAATATAATAAAGGTCCATCAACAACTAAGAAAATATTTTTTTAAAATATTTTTTTAGTTATAGATGTACACAGTGTCTTTATTTTATTGCTTTGTATGTGGTGCTGAGGATCGAACCCAGGGCCTCACGCATGCGAGGCAAGCGCTCTACCGCTGAGCTACCATCCCAGCCCCCTAAGAAAATATTTTTAAAAAACAAGTTTTATTCATATGTGTGGGGTGCTTTTAATAATTACTCGGAGGTGGATTGTCTTTAAATGCAAGCATATATTCAACCACACCAATCATCAAACACAATTAATGCAAAAAGTGTTGGGTGTGCTTAAGCACCCCAACTAGTGTAATGCCCAGACTCTCGAGACCACCAGAGACCACCAGGAGTCCAATTCTGATGCAATCAAAAAAGGGTGATTTTTTAGCTTTTATTGCAAGCTCAAGCAGGGTCCACACACCTTCACTGACGCAGCAGGTAGGGAGGTGTGGCCCCAAGTGTAGGGGAGCAGGGATTTTTATGGATTAGGATCACAAGCAGGGGAGTACATGCCTTGGAGATACATGATTAGGTAAGGGAAAGTACGCGCAGGGGGACAGCTACAGGATTGGGTAAGGGAAAGCGTGCAGGGGGACAGTGGTTTTGTCACTACAGGATTGGGTAAGGGTGAGTGTGGTCAGTATGAGGTCGGTTGACCTTTAAACTGATAGGTTTGGCTATGGCAGCCCAATGCTTAATTTCCTGATTGGTTGGCCCAGACTGTGAAACGACGCACTGGCGCCAGAGCAGTGTGCCATTAAGTGTGTTGCAATTTTTCAGGATCTGCGCGGGGGCTGCTGGGTTGAGGACAAAGGCTCAGAGTCACAAAATGGCATCGGCCTTGTCCTCTCACTAGCATTCCATTCACATTAATTAAACACAGCAAGCAAATCACACAATCCTAGAGCAAACCCAAGCCTCAAAATACCTCAGATGCTACGCGATTTCTCTTAGCTGAATGTTGTCATTGTTCAGTGGTTCTTTTCAGCAGATGGTTGGACATTAGGGAATGGTGGAGTTGGTCCAGGGCCGGACAGCAAGGCCAGATAGCAAGGCAGCCAGTTCCTCCCATGTCCTTGGAGCGATGCTCTCTGGTGTGGCAGGACAAGTGGTTTATATACAATTCATTGTTTATATACAATGAGTTGGTGCTCATTGTTATCACATTCCAGTGTTGCTTTGTCTGTCTCTAGATGATGGTCCTTATCAATTGCATCCAGACATGAGTAAGCATGCCTGTGGCTGCTGTTCCTTACAGTCAGCAACTTAGTGAATCCCAGCATGTCTATGGCAGATGCTTCTTACAATTTGATATCCTTTTGTATCTACTATAAACTTAAAAAATTTAAATCTCTTTTGTCTGATGGTGTAGCCACCTCTGTTCTCTTTCACATACTATTTAAGTAGAATTTCCATTCTTATAATGTATTTTTGGTTTTCTGATCTAACGTGAGATTCTTGTACTCAGCATATTAGTTGAATTGTTTTTTAAATCCATTCTGTCAATTTATCTTTTAACTGGAAAGTTTAATATTTATATTTAATTACTGAGAAGAAGGGATTTGTGTTATTTTGCTTTTTTCTTTTCTTTCTGTTCCAGGGATTGAACCTTTTTTAATTTTTAATTTTGAGACAAAATCTCACTAAATTGCTTTTGAACCTGCTCTTCTCCTGCCTCAGCCTCCCGAGCTGCTTGGGTTATAGGTGTGTGCCACTGTGCCTGGATCATTTCGCTATTTTTAAATATGCCTTACAGCATTTTTGGCCCTTATTTTCTGCATTACTATATTCTTTCATTTTTAGTTGAGTTTTGGTACTGGACTTTGAACTCAGGGGCACTTCACCACTGAGCTCCATCCCCAACCCTTTTTATTTTTTATTTTATTTTATTTTATTTTTTGTTTTTGGTACTGGGGATTGAGCTCAGGGGTACTCAACCACTGAGCCACATCCCCAGCACTATTTTGTGTTTTATGTAGAGACAGGGTCTCACTGAGTTGCTTGCTTAGCACCTCGCTGTTGCTGAGGCTGGCTTTGAACTCGCGATTCTCCTGTCTCAGCCTCCCCAAGTGCTGGGATTTTTATTTTTTATTTTGAGACAAGGTCTCACTAAGTTGCTAAGGCTGGCCCTAAACTTGATCATCCTCCTGCTTTAGCCTCCTGAGTTGCTGGAATCACAAGTGTGTGCCACTGTGCCTGTCTATGCTATATTATTTTACTATACTTATTTATGTGTTTTTAAATTTATTTCTGTGAGGATTACTACATACATACTTAACTTTTCACAGTCTATTTAGAATAAATATTTGATCATTTAAATGGATTGTAGAAACTCACTACCACATCCAGATCTCTTTATACTCCCATCTTCATATTGCAGTTGTCATATATATTATGTCTATGACATTGGAAGCCTCTTCAGACATTGTTTCATATATATAATGTTACATATATATTATATGTCACATATAGTATGTATAATATTATACATATATTATGTATATGTTGCTTTCAACCATCAAACTGATTTTAAAGAACTGTCACAAGGGCTGGGATTGTGGCTCAGTGTTAGAGTGCTCCCCTAGCATGGGTGAAGCACTGGGTTTGATCCTCAGCATCACATAAAAATAATAAATCAATAAAAATATTGTGTCTTCCAACAACTAAAAAATATTTAAAGAAAAACTTTCACAAAAGGAGAATTCATCTACAATGTTATTTTGTTATTCTTTTCTTCCTGGTGTTCCAAGTTTCCTTCTGACATTAAATCCTTTTTATATGAAGAACTTTCTTTTTTTTTGGCTGGTGGCTGGGGGATCTACTTCTAAAATGGCACCTGGTCTGGGGTGGCTGAAAGACAGATGTGGTAGGGATTATTAAATAGAGCCACCAACATGTAGCCTTCCCTTGGGGCTTGTGATTTTTAGCATGGTTGCTGGGTTCTGAGAGGGAATGTTCCTAGAGAGAGAGAGAGGAAGTTCCAAGAGACTTCCACTGAACAAAAGGTCAAACACTATAAAGTCTTCTGACCTGGACTTGGAAGTCATATGGTGTTTCAAGAAGAGAGGAACTAGGCTCATCACCTGATGGGGTGGGACAGGAGAGAGAGTGTGTAGTAGCAATTTTTTTGGCGGGGGTACTAGGGATTGAACTCAGGGACACTCAACCACTGAGCCACATCCCTAGCATCATTTTGTATTTTATTTAGAAACAGAATCTCAGAGTTGCTTAGCACCTCGTTGTTGCTGAGGCTGGCTTGGAATTTGTGATCCTCCTGTCTCAGCCTCCGTAGCCGCTGGGATTACAGGAGTGTGCCACTGTGCCAGGCTGTAGTAGCAATTTTGTTGAAACAAATTTTGGTTTATATTTTGTAATATTCTGTTCCTCATCAAACCTTCATCTATCAGTCTTAGAATCCATGAATCCATGATTCTCCTACCTGAATCAACCCACCACTCTGATGCTGACCAAATTGTGGTTTCTTCAATTCCATTACCCCTTCTACATTTATGAGCTGGCTTTGCATGTAAGGAAGAGCTTTTCTGTCTCTTTAATTAATATGGATTCATGGATGCCCATATTATTTGTAGTTCACAGTATTTTATCATTTTTATTTTGTTGCTTATAATTTTATCTGTATATGTATATAAAAGTTCTCCCCCATCTGTCTCTGCTCTCTCTCTCTCTATATATACATATATACATATACATACATATAACACATACATATATTTATGACTTAGATCTGAAATGTCCTCTGAAGTTCATGTGTTAAAAGCTTGGTGGCCAGCCTGTGGTGCTAATGGGAGGTAGTGGAGACTTTAGGAGGTGGGACATAATAGAAGGAAGTTAGGTCATTGGGAGTGTGCCTTTGAAGGGGATATTGAGAGGATGGCCTCTTCCTCTCTCTCTTTGCTTCCTGGCTTCCATGAAATAAGCACACTTCCTGTCATGTTGTTCTGCTTTGCTATGAAACCAAAAGCAATGGATCCAACTGAGCATGAACTCAAATCTCTGAAACTGTGAGCCAAAATAATTTTTCCTTCTTTTAAGTTGATTATCCTGGGTATTTTCACAACAATAGAAAGTTCACACACACACACACACACACACACACACACACACAAATTCATCTCCACTTTCCCAGTGTTCTTCATAACCCTTCCCCTTTCTGTATTTGTTCTTTTTTTTTTTTTTTTTTTTTTTTTTTTTTTTTTTTTGGTGGTGCTGGGGATTGAACCCAGGACCTTGTGCATG
>PVHX01025176.1:0-22771 GCA_004024805.1 Geosciurus inauris | reverse complement strand
GGTTATAGTTTCCCTGCAGGGTTTCGTTACTTCTCCTCCAGTAGGTGGCATTGTCCGTTGTTTGCTGGACTTTCCCGGCTGGTATCCTTGGTACTGGTCCCAGGCCAAGGTGAAACTCTGGGCCGCTGGTGGAGTCGCTGTTCCACCGTGGCCAAGGTTTGCTCCCAGGTGTTCACCTGCGCCCCCTGGTGTGTAGGAAGTTCCGCTGTGTTAGAAGGTGATCCACAAGGAACAATAGCTGGGGTTCCGCTCAGGAGACAGTTAGTCCACAGAAGCAACTGCTAGCGATCTCTCTCGGTTGGGTCGGCACTGGGGCTAGGCACCCTGTGCGGAAGCAGGCCCGGCATGCCCGGGGTAAACTCTGGGCTGAAGCCCTGGGCCGGATCCCCCACCACAACTGCACTCCACCAGTGGGCGCCGAAGTCACTCCTCCCGGCAACCGCTGCCTCTCTGTGGCTCTGCGCTCACACAGGCCAGCAAGACTCTTGCGTGGGGTGGCAAGGCGCAGAGAGCTGCCAAAAAACTGGTTGGAAGATGGCCCCCCGCTACTTCCAGTCTCAGTCTCGGATAGTCGTAGCCCTGGGCCGAGGCCCGGGCTGCAACCGCGTTTCTCCAGCTGGCGCCAAAGCCACGCCTCCTGGCTATAGCTGCCTCCCGGTGGCCCTGTGCTCACACACGCGAGCGAGACTCTTGCGTGGGGCGGCAAGGCGCAGAGAGCTGCCAAAAAACTGGTCAGAAGATGGCACCCTGCTACTTCCAGTCTCAGCCTCGGATAGCCGGAGCCCTGGGCCGAGGCCCGGGCTGCAACCGCGTTTCTCCGGCCGGTGCCGAAGCCACGCCTCCTGGCTACTGCTGCCTCCCGGTGATCCTGTACTCACACATAAACGAGTGAAATTCCTGCGTGGGATGATGCCAGGAAGCTGGCTGGAAAACGGCGCCTCCACCACCTCCAGCCCTGGTCCTTGAGAGCCTAGCGCAGAGTGGACTGTCTAGGCCGCCATCTTGGAACCGCCCCACCATGTCATTTTAATCACTTATTTGTCCGGAATGGAAAGTAGAGCTCTGCTGGTGATTGGCAATAGATTATTACAAATGTGATTCTAGATACAGCCACCTTGCTGGAGCAAATAACCTAGTCTTTGACACTTGATCTATAGCAATCTATATGGCTAGTACTTTTTAAATATTTAGTTCCATTATGAAGGTACAATTTTCTTTTACCTGGTAAGGATTGCAGTATACCTTATTGCTCTAATTCTCCATCTCTATATCACAATTGAGTCCACAGAGAAATTTGATTATCTCTTCATCCTACAAGAAATCAGGCTGATTCACCATATTGACAACATCATGCTGATAGGACCTGGAAAGCAGAAGATGTATGTCCTGTGGACATCTGAGTAAGATATGAATGCCAGAGACTGGAGGCTGAATTCTATGAGAATACAAGCAACAAGTGAACATTAAACAATTTCTTATTTCTGTTTAATATCTATTGTAATATACATGCAAAGATTTCTAAATGAAATTTTATGTAGTTTTCATGTCTGCTGTTGCTATTTTATGTATTTTTATTTATCCTAATTTTATTTATGCCTTTATATGTAGACATTGTGAGTTTTCACTCCTACAGAAAATACTATAATCTGCTTAGCTTTGCTGTCCATTAGAGCTTAGGTTGTTGCTGTTTTTTCTCTATGTTGCTATAAATGTCTTCATATAAAGTGCTTTTGGGGGGGGTATTTCCTTAGGGTATATTCCTTTTAAAGAATTACTATGTCAAAAGATATGAACAGTTTTATAGCTTTTGTTCCATATTTCCCTATTGCTCTCCAGACAGATTGAACCAATTTACAACGCTACTGATAGTATATAGGCTTGTTATTTCTCCATGGTCCACCCAGTCAGATTGTCTATGTTTTATTTATTTTGATTAATTTAATATCATGTAATGATACCTTAACATTGTGTTAATATCTATTTCCTAATTATTAGGAAGTCTGCATCACACAGTGTGACAACATTCTTTCTTATTTGATAATTTGTTCATCTTCTAGTTTCACCAATGAATTTGTAAGCCTACCAGTGGTAGAGACTGTGTATCTACCACTCATGCATCTACCATCTGTCTTTCATTAATTGAGCACTTATTACATTCCAGGCATTACGCAAGGTAGAGGAACACCAGAGAACAAGACTCAGTGCTCATCCTTAAGGGATTGTCATTGTCATTAGCAACAAGTTCAGTGATTATAATTAAAAGTAAATTAAAATGTGCACAAAGTGCCAATGGGGTTCAGAAAAGGAATTTCAGGGTGGTGGAGGTATTCAAGTTGTTCTCAGAAGAATCAAGTAATACTTGTAAAAGAAACCATGCTTATTTTCAGATCCAACCTTCAGGGAGAATGAATCAAATTCGGAGGGTTAAGAAAGGCTATCCAGAAAGAAGTGAAAGGTGAATTGTGCACTGTGAGTGAACGAAGTGTGAAGTGCGAGTGCGATCTGACCTCAAGGGGATGGGCGAGGACTTCTTGAGAGAAAGGCTGTGAAACTAGGCAAGGCTTTTCAGATATGTCCAGCTCTAAATAACAGAAACCTCTGACTTGACTGATCTAGACAATAAGATAAATTTGTTCTCTCGGTATGTAAGAAGCTCAGAAGCCGGGCTACTCCAGGTCTGCTCGCTCCACGGCTTGACAATGCCATTGAGGACTCATGTTCTTTCCCTTTCTCTGCCCTGTCATCTTAGTGGGCTTCACTTCTGGTTATGAGCTGGCAGTGCCACTGTTCAAGGTATCTTTTGTAGACATAATAATGTGAGGTAGAAGAAAAAGGACTGCCTTTTCCTTGTGTGTCTTTTTAAGGACAAAAAAAGCCCTTCCCAAAATCTCCACAGAGGGCTTTCTACTCCCTGGCTTTTAGCTCCAGCAAGGGCAAGGATTGGGAATAGGGTCAACTTCCCTGAGAGTTGGAACTGATGAAATACAGTGTAATTATCAGAGAAGAGCTGGGAAAGGGATTTTGGACAACCAACGGTATTGCCATATCAGGGCACTGATAGCATATTCTCTGTGAGTCTCATTGACTCCTGGGTATTACTGCTGAATTACTTCCTGTGGAGACTCCATCACCAGTCAGTTTCAGCCACATGGAATCCAGTAGTAATGGGGGAGCCATAGCAGGGCCCTCCTCCTCCAGAAAGACCCACAGTAAAAAAGTGGCTGCAGAGAGATGAGCAGAATAATGAAACAAATATTTGTTGTATGCCTACTGTGTGCCAGACACAGTGCTAGGTCTCATGGATATAGGGCAGAGTAAGATAGAGCACTCAGTCCCTGCCCTCCAAGAGCTTACCCTGAGGGCTGGGTGAAAGGGCAGCTGAGAGGGTAAACAGATTCCTATATACAACATAAAATTATAAATAGAACAATTAGAGCCATATTGAGTATATGCTATATTCTACCTAAAATTTTTATTTAGTCTTTGCATTTGATTTTCACAGCTATCCTCATTTATTTCCCTTATTCACCATCAAGAAAAGAGAGCCTAAGAAGGATTGGCTGCCTGTTAAGGTTCTCCTAGCTGGTAAGTGTGAGCTAGGCTGAGGTCAGAACCCTTCCTCTTCACTGCTCTGCTGTATGGTCTCTCTGTCATTAACTCCAATACCAAGGTGCCATGAATTCCCAAAAGAAGGTCATGACATGTTGTCAGGTAGGGCTGTGAACACTCTGCAAAGGAAGTGTAATATGAGCTGCCTCTTGGAAGACAGGACAATAACCAGGTGGGCAAGGTGGGCAGGCCTTCTAGCCAGGGGAAAGAATAAGTATGAAGTGGAAGATGGATTTCACTGGGAGTTGGGGCTGAAGTGGTCGCTTGGCCCATCATCTTATGCTTACGAGTTTGGATTTGTCCCATGAGCAATGGACAGCTTCTGAAATTGTGGAAGTAAAGTGGATTTTAGAAAGACACCTTGGTAGCATTTTGGAAGATGGACTTGGAAGAGTCAAGATCCTTGAAAGACCAGTGAGGAAGCGATTGTATGATCCAGATGAGAGATAGAGAGGAGAGTAAAGTACCCAAAAAGATATTTTGGAGGTAAAATCAAGAGGTTTTGGTATTGATTAGATTTGGAGATTAGAGAAAAAATTGAGGATGACTCGTTTGTGCAACTCGTATGGTTATGATCTTTTATACTCAGGAATCACTGTAATGCAGGTGACAGAAATGCCACTCACATTAGCTTAAGCAAAAAGAAATATAAAGACACCTGTACCTGAGAAGGAATTGAGTAGCTTCTAGATCTGAAGGAAGAGATATAGAGGGCTCAACACCTTTAGAAAACTGTGTCTTTCATCTTTGCTGGTCTCTGACTGACTTCTCCTATGTGCCAGGAAAGATGACCACCAATAGCCCCAAATACGCATACCCAGTCTCTGCAGTGAAAAGACAACTTCTCTCCTTCATAGGCCTTCTTGAGTCATAAACTCATCCTGGACCAATTGCTATACTATGAGTGCTAAGTTCCATTGGTCCAGGGCAGAGTAACATACAACACTTAGACCTCGTCCTCAAAAAGCTTACACTAAGGGTGGGGGTGATAAGATAGGTGAGAGGGTAAACAGTTTTATATGCACAATATAAAGTTATGGATAGAAACAGGGTATGGTGATGGGCAGGCCAGAGTCAAATGCTCTATCCTGAGGCCAGAAGAAAGAAGCTGGTGCAGAGTGCGCTGGGAAGCTCAGGATAATACCTACCATGGTTCACTTTGCTGTTGACCAAGAGAGAAGACAGAGGAAAGCCAGCACTAACTGGCTTTCAATCCAGATCTGATTCAGACATGTGGGATTCACAGCACTGAACTCCCCAGCAGACTCCAAGTGCCATAACATTTTATTGAAATCAACAAGCTGGTGAGATAAGGTGCCTGACAGACAGCAGATGGCTCTCACACAGAAAGGCTAATCAATTCAGACAAAAAACAAAAATAACAAAAAACAGCCATCAGAAAAGAATGGGACATACACAGCATGCACACATATCAGAATGGCAAAGAGACAAAGGCTCTTGCATGGCCCTAGCCAGGAGAGAGAAACGTTTATGCAACAGCATTGTGAGGAAGTCAGGGCATTCAGACCCTCCCCAGCTGGCCTCTCCTGCCATGGCTCACATCGCAGAGCTCTGTACACTTGCACGGAACTCATCAAGCTTTCTCAGACTCCCGTGGGTTTTCCCACATCAGTGCCTCTGCCCATTTCCTCCTCCCTGCCTGGTGTACCCAGTCCCCTCCGCTCTTTCTGTCCCTCAAGAACTGAAGCAGTCCTCAAAGTCCATTGCCAGTCTGCTGTCTTGCTGAAGACTTGTATTGTTGTTAATTCTCCACAAAAGTGTGACTAATAATCCCAACTAGTTAACCAGATTGCAGGCTTCTTGTGGACAAGTGACATGTGTTCATCCCTGTACACCCAGGAGCACTTGGCACAGGACCTGGAACTAAGTTCTTAACAAAGTTTTTCATTAATCCACTTCCGACCTTGGAGTGAGGGGAGTAGTTATTTCTTATGAGATAGAAAAAAGTATTTGCAACATGTAGTAAAAGGTTAATGATGTTAATAGATTAAAATACCTTTGCAAATCAGTAATATAGGATGAGAAAGCCAACAGGGAGGCAGGCAAAGAAAATTAACATGAGGTTCACAGAAAGGTCCACACTTATGAAAAGGGTCAACTCCAGTAGTTATTGAAAAGATGCAAAATAAAACAATGTGAATCCTAGTTTTGCTTATCAAATTAGAGGAAGTTTAAAAATGGATTCTTGTAGTGCTAATAGGAGCAAGATGAAATAACTATTCATATGATATAGATGGGATTGCATGTGAGTACAGCTTTCCTAAAGATGAATATGGTCATTTTTATTAAAAATTTTCAAAAGGTCCATGCTTTTAAAATTGGTAATTTTGCTTCTAGATCATTATCCTAAGAGTGCACTCAGAGTCAAACACACAGATGATGTATAAGAATGCATATCTTAGTGTGATGGCAAATGACCTGGCTGATTCTCATTCATTTGGTGTCGAGCAGGCAACTGCTGAAAGACAAGTGGGATTGTATAGTTCTTTGCCATTTGTCTGACTTATAGGTAAGAAAAGCCCTGAGGACCGCTTCTATGCCTGCGGCAATACTGTAAGCCCCTTTGTTCTCATTGGTAGGGGATGCTCTCCCCTCCTTCCTGGGATCTTTTATATTAATCTAAGCTCCTGCTATGAACACTCCTGTCTACCATGTCATATGGAAGCTCTTATTATTTTTCTGCTCACCTCTCAGGCCTTGAAGTTCTTTAAAATAACTATCAATTGATCAATCCATCTTTCTATCAACTTATCCACTCAACCATCCATGTACCCATCCATGCATGCATGCATCCATCCAACCATCCACTCATCCATCCTTCATCCATCTATGTATCTATTCAAACTTTCTCTTCCTTTCTTTCTTAATATTGAAATAGCACATGGTATGTGCTAGGAGCTCTGTTGGATGTTGGGTACTAGGTTTTCGTAGGAAATAGGGATGGCCTTTGCTAACAAGTTATCACAGCTCAGAGGTATTATGGACTAATGAAGATACAACCAACTATTTCCTCTGGAGGTTAACACACACACACAAAAAGCCCTAGAGCATGGAGTGAGGGCAGGGGCAGAGAGGAAGGAGTGCATTGCCCTCAGATGGTGGATCCCAGCAGGAAAGCCCAAGTGGAGTCTTCAAAATTACCTACAAGTTAACCTAGCAATAAAGAGGAAAGGGACATTTGGAGGGGCAGGGAGGAAGGATTTTTGGTCATTGGTCATACCCTATGGATCTGGGCTTTATCTGAGAGACAAACTTGAAAGGCTTAAGGAAGGAGAGTTTTGAGTATTTTTGAAAAATTAGGCTGGTAGCACTATGTGGATGGATTGGCGGCGCAAGGTCAGTCAGGACGTGACTATAGTGGTCCATATGAGAAATTACAATTATCCAAGGAGGAACTGAACAAGGCATGGGGGAAAGAAAGAGGAAATAAAGTCAAGAGATGTTACCAACGCCATGTTGACAGTATCACTCACTGGTCAGGTGTGTGGGGAAAGGGGCACTGCAGAGATGAGGGGCCTCTGTGCACGTCACTGGTCTCTGGTGTGAGCTGGCTGGATTAGTTAGAGGTAGTAGAGAAGGCAGAGAAAATGACCTCCGCCCTTGCGCATTTCCTGTGGAAGCTCGCTCAGCACTCAGCACTCAGCACTCAGCACTCAGCACTCAGCACTCCCCTTTCCCTTTCTCTCCAGCCAGTCCCCAGGAGCTATTCAGAAGGGGCTACTGGGATGGCTCAGGTGTAGCCCTGTGCCTGGGGCCCAGTATCGGCACAAATTTCCTGGACCATAAGTGACTTCCCTGACAGCAAATTCTGAAGCCTGGTCTCAGGGATGGGTGACTGGGGTTATTTGTTCTTGCTGAGAATCTTCCTAAATGGAGTCTCTAATCAACAAAATTGTGTAGAGGGAGGAATTGTTTTGTATTTTATTAAGCAAAAACAGTTCCTTAGGTACGATTGCACTTTTTTTCTACCTCCTAGGTCCAGCTTAAATGGCCCTGTCTTACAAAGACTTTCTTAAACCCCCTCCTCCACCTCGTGCCTGTGCTTAGATCTCTATCGCATTCCATTTCTCATCAAGCTTTGTGTTTGTTTATGCATCTCTCCTTTGGGATAGTCTGGGAGCTCCTTGGGGCCAAGAGCTGCACAGATTCCCCTCGCCCTGCAGCATGAGCTCACCCAGTTCCCATCTTTGCATTTCACCATTCCCTACCATTGTGAACCATTAATACTCATTCCTGGGACTTGTACCTCCTTTAGTGGAATAATTCTCTTGTTTATTTGTTAGCCACGATTGATTGCTCTGATTTTGGGGGGTGTCAGGTACAAAAAAATTCTCTCCACTTTTAAACGCTTGTAGCAGTGGCTTAAAGCTGTGGCTGAAGCTCTTAATGATTTGCTCAGATGGGTCTGGCTGCTCCAGGAAAGGCATTTTTGGCCTGGAAATGTGACGCTTTGAAGACTCCATAGGAAGCAAAACCTCCTGTTTTCCGCTTGGGAATGGGACTTGTGCCTTTAAGACCTGTCTTGGGAAATCAGCTTGAGCAACATAATTGCAATGAAATTACCCCATATCACACCCCCACATTCATTATGAGATTCCTTATTGACACCTTGACAATTTGTTTCAGGAGACGTTATTGCATATTCCTCCCTCTGGAATAGGTACAGATGCATATAGACATACCAGCCCACACATAATGTATATGCATATCAGTGTGTTTTTATTATATAATTATACGAGGCTATCAATCAGTTTTCATTTAGAACTCTTTGCATTTATAGTTCAGGAAGTTATTTAAAATCAAGAGGTGGAGAAGAGAGCCTCCTAGAAGATGTAGAGAGGAAGGACTGGGGAAGGCAGCCAGCAAGGCTGTGCCATCTGGGAACTGTGCCTCACCAGCCTGGACACATTCTCCCTTTCTTAACTAAGCCAGGTCTTGCTACCAGTGGGAGTTCAGTCCCGGAAGCACCCACGTGAAGAGGTTACCAGGGAACAGCTTCAAGGGGAATCTCCTCAGGTCATAAGTTGTCACCTTTGACTGTTGAAAGCCCTTACATTGGCCCCGGGGAAGGTTTGTGGCCCCACTGATCTGCATAGAAGGGCAAAGGGACAGCTGGACGCCAGCCAGACTCAAATACTTCCTCAGATCCATGAAGATCAAGCATCATACCTAAGAGAGAAAGGCTCTCTAAACATTCAACATCACAACACACATGAAAATGAGAATCTTAGGCTTGCACATTGGAATACACTGCAGGGGACCTGGGGCATCTATGAAGGCATGGGGGAAAAAGCCATTCCATTTTCTTTATTAAAAAATACAAAATGAAAAATCAAATACTATATGTTAAGAAGGACATATATTGAATTAGTATAAAACATTTCCTAGTTTTAATGTGAAACCTGATCTTGTTTCCTTCCGTGAAAAAAATGTTTCAAATCAGGGTCTATGATTGAAATGGTTTTGCACAGTACCCGATTACGACTTTTTAAAGGATGATCTCTACAAATTCTTGGTAGTCACCCTTGATAAGAAACTTTGCACAAGTGATAAAAAATTTAAAGCCATTTTTATAACCATTAAATATTCATGGCAGTTGACATTATATTTAAAGAATTTAATAGCTTTCCCTTTTCTTTCATTGATAAATGTAATGCTGAAAGTTTTTGTGATGACACAGATGGGTTTCCAGTCCAACTGAACTTATTCATGTTAAGGATTCAGAAGAACGATGGCACTCTAATTTGAGGGATGTGGCATTTGTGTTATTGGCGTATTCACTCAGTGATTGGCTTAGGTGATGTTTCAAGGGTACAACCATGGCAAACAGAAGAAAGCATATGGCAGATAAAGCCCAGTCCAGGGTCATTGCTACTGTGCTCTACATGGAACCCCACT
The DNA here is from genome assembly GCA_004024805.1 of Geosciurus inauris. Taxonomy (NCBI): domain Eukaryota; kingdom Metazoa; phylum Chordata; class Mammalia; order Rodentia; family Sciuridae; genus Geosciurus; species Geosciurus inauris. The sequence continues at coordinate 13,243 of PVHX01025176.1, read as the reverse complement.
TAGCCTTTCTGCATCTTTTCTCCTTTGATTGTAGTTCTTGGGGGTTCCCATGGCAGTCCTTGGTATTTGAGCTACTTCAGCAGCTCCTCAGATTCCCTGTCTCTACGATGGTGATGGTGACCAATGGGGCTCAAAGCCAACTCAAAGGTGTCTGGTGATTGGATATCTCCTGCTCATTGAAGCTCTGCAGAGCAGCATGGGTCAGGTATCCCTTGTCATGCTCACAGTTATGGGGACCATAGCATGTCATCAGACCCCAGCCACTTTGAGGTGCCTTTTTTTTTCTTTTCTTTTCTTTTCTTTTCTTGATACCAGGGATTGAACTAGGGGACACTCCACCACTGAGCCACATCCCCAGCCCTATTTTGTATTTTATTTAGAGACAGGGTCTCACTGAGTTGCTTAACGCCTCGCTATTGCTGAGGCTGGCTTTGAACTCACTATCCTCCTGCCTCAGCCTCCCAAGTCGCTGGGATTACAGGAGTGCACCACCATGTCCTGCCTTGAGTGGCCTTTTGAAGAGCCACAGACAAGATTTCTTGAGGCCACAGGAATCCATCTCCAGGTATTCTGTGTACCCCAGGTCCTGTCTCAGTGTCCTAAAACTGAAAAGATCAGATACCACATCACTGTAATTTATTTGTGGCACACTGATTGAGAAGCACAGATAGACAAGCTCCTTCTCTTTGCACTTCATTTGCTCATCAACAGTTTCACCGATGGCTTCCACATGAGGCATCCATTCATGAAGCAGAAAACCAGGCATGGTTGAATATAATGAATATAACAAACACGTAATTCAGATGACGAGTGCTCTGGACTCGTGCTAGGCAGGGAGGAATCTGTGTTGAGTTGTGTTAAAATAAAGGTAAGGGCATCGTGTCCCTTGGCCCCTTCCCCAGGTACACAGGCCACAGCACCCAGCAAGCAGGGGAATGGTGTCTGGAGATGGCAGAAAGCAGGCTACATTGTTTGAGAGTAGCAGGGAAAAAATAGCCCTGAAAGCATAGAAACAGAGGGTCCAGGGGATGATGTGGGAAGACAGTTGCCCATCATCACATCTCCTGTTTATTGACAGCAGGTGCTGGGTGGTGGGACATGTATTTATGTTTATTAACTAATGTGATCTCCACGACCCCTACAAGACAAGATTGTGTACCGCAGTCCCACTTTATAGATGTGAATGATGAGGCTTAGAGAGGTTATTACGACTGCCCCAGGTCATGGGGCTGTTAGATGGCAAAGCCAAGGAGAGGATGAAAGCAGTTCCTGTGGTTGCCACATCCTCACTCCCTGGAAGCTTTCCTTCATTTGTGTGCTGTGTTCTTTGTGGGTATTTAAGAGGAAGAGATATGGCTCTTGACTTTTTTTTTAAACTTTATTTTTTAAAATTTTCATTTATTTTGTTTTTTACATGACAGTGGAGTACATTTTGAAATATTATACATGTATAGAAGAAGTACTTGTTCCAATTAAGATCCCATTATTTGGTTGTATATGATGTGGAGTTACATTGGTTGTGTATTTTAATGTCCTTGACTTTAACGTACTCCAACTAGAGATGTAAGATCTAAACAGACCTGTGAAGGAGTCACAGTAACCCAGACTGCCTAACTGTTCCTTTACAAGGCCTCTTCCTAGCTCTTCTGCCCTCTCTGTCACCACTTTCCTGTTTATAAAGGCTAAAATATGGCTGAACATTCAGGGTCACTGTCAGCTGGCTCCAGACCAAAGCCTGAAAGAAAATCCAGCACACAGTAGATGCTCATCTGATATTTGTTCAGTGAATGGCTGGCTAGTTGGTGGCTGCCTCTTCCCTCACCCCTCGGCACAGCCTGTGATCTCACAACAGCCCTTAACTACCCTGCACATCCCACCTCACACTTTGCTCCTTCCTGGTGTATTTTCCAACATGGTCCTCATAGCTGAGTTCTAGCTGTCTGCAAAGCCCAGCTCCAACCTGTCTCCTGCCTAATCCCAGCTGACTAATGCGACCCACAGAGACCTGCCTGCCTTGAGCTCTGAGCATCTGGGCCCTCAGGCAGCCCAGAACTCACAGTGATTCATGCAACATTTGAAAATCTAAAGGTGTTCTTGTCCTGGCTGGAAAATGAATACCCAAGTATAGTCTGTGTCACTAGAAGAGACCATCTCTTGTTCATTCCTGCACAGTGCCTTGCACATAATAGGTGCTCAATTCATACTATGAGAATGATTGATAGGCACCAACGTACACACAGTAAACAATTCATAATGATACTGTCTCATAAAATCCATCAAAAATAATGATATTCAGTAACAACTTTCCATGCTGCCTTCTGGGAAACCAACAACTTCTGAGAACAGAGAATGTTTGAATTATGACTGACAAAATGTGCTTACGTCCTCTTCCCCTATTTAACTGAGTAGCCAAATAAATGCTCAATTAAATATAGTATTAAAGGCTCATTAGTATTTAAAAAGAAAAGAAAAGAAAACCTTTATCAGCCCGTCCAACATTGGTAGTTGGTCCACAGGGTGTTTCTCCTTAAAGGTTATAAAAACGGCCTATTTTTGGCCAGAGTGAGCCCTCCCTTCCCTCACTCTTCCTGGAAAGGACTTTGCTGACCAGGGAGGGGGCACAGTAGCAGGGCCAGGAAGGAGATGGTTAGCAGTCAAGTTAGAACTCTCAGTACCTCAGCCCGAAGTTCAGAGACCCAGTTTACTTGGGAGCGTGTTTTGTTTTTTTCTTAATTTAAGTTTGTGATTGACTTATGATGCGCACTGGCACTTTTAAGAGATTCGAATAAAACACAGTGAGAGTTCAGAACAAATGTAAATGGCCTCCAAGAAAAGGGAAGAGAAAAAAAACGAGGATAATCTTTTTTAATGGCTGTAAAATGTGGGAAGGATAGATCATGAGCTCTCTGCATGGGGCCCTCGTCTGATCGCAATCCAGTGTTGTAATTTAGACATGACTTTTTATTTAATTTCTGACTGAGAAAGGGAAATTAGAAAACAGTATTATCTCAGCTGCTTCGTTGTAATGAACAATATTTCACAGCGCCAGCCCCAGAGTTACCTTCGGAACTTCTTTTATGAGGCGCATGTTGAGTCCTGTGGCAGGAGACCGGAGTCCTCCGGCACACTGGTTGCTTCAGGAGCAAAACCCAAGTATGGTTTTTAATTAGAAGCTGGTTGAGGCTCAGGCAGCCCCCTGGTTTGCAGGTAGGGGAAGGGAACAGAAAGATCATGAAACAAAGCGCCGGAAGACACTCCAACCTGGATGAAGCTGCTCTGTGCTCCTTCACATGTAAGTAACAGTTCCCTTTTAATCTCCCAACTCTGCTTATTTATTTAATTTTTAAATCGGGGGATTTATCCAATCTGTAATTAACCCTTGCATCTGGCCAGAGCTGCCTTCTGGCCCTGCCCCTCCCGCTCATGGCCACTAAATACATAATGGTCTGATAAATATTTAAGCAGTGACGAGAGAGATAATGCAAGGGATCCATTAGGGCCGCCTGCCTGGGCTGGCACCAGGGACATCAGTGGTGCTAAAGTGGATGGAGTAAGTGCTAAAATCCCAGGCTGAGCAGTGGGCTCGCTGACCGCAGTGGGCCTTCAGTGCTGAGCCCCACTGTGGGGAGACGAGACATTTGAGGCCGGGGAACTCGCGGTCCCACTCGACCCTCCCTGAGTGCTTGCCCCTGCTCCATGGGTCAGCCTCACTGCTGAGTCCGAGTGGGGTGGGCCCATATTCTGGATGGGGGATGGTGTAAAGTAAAGCTCCCTCAGTGAGGAGAACTGCATGTCTACCCTGCAGCTGCCAGAGGACTTGAGGACAGTCCATTGCTCACTTCTATGGCCAGGGACATCGCAAGCCCCAGTTTGCAAAGAACCATCTCAGGTTCTGCCAGTTGTCCAGTATGATTAATAGTGACTTTCAATTGTCCCAGTTTGGTCAATAAATTATATGGTCATTCCACCTATGAATTTTAAATAAAATGCTTCTGAATGAGGGAGAAATTGCAAGCAGGATAGAAAATTACAGTAGCAACTCTCCTCATATAATAGACCCCAAACACAGTCATATGTAGGGATTTAAAAATCCTACTACAGAGCCAGAGGCTGTGTCTCATGCCTGTAAATCCCAGCTGCTTGGGAGACTGAGGCAGGAGGATCACAAGTTCAGCCCAGCCTTGGCAACATAGCGAGACTCTGTCTCCAAATAAAATAAAAAGACCTGAGTGTTAAGCTCAGTGGTAAATTACCCCTGGATTCAATCCCTAGTATTAGGAGGGAAAATCCTACTACAGAAGGCCCTCATACACACACACACACACACACACACACGCACACACGCACACATGCACATACACAGTGTGTTAGTTACTTTCTCATCACTCTAACAAGTACCTGAGATAATCAACTTTTTTGGGGGGGTACCAGGGATTGAACTCAGGGGTACTCAACCACCAAGCCACATCCCTAGCCCTATTTTGTATTTTCTATTTAGAGACAGGGTCTCACTGATTTGCTTAGTGGCTCGCTTTTGCTGAGGCTGGCTTTGAACTCACAATCCTCCTGCCTCAATCTCCCGAGCTGCTGTGATTATAAGCATGCACCACCGTGCCTGGCAAGATAATCAACTTTTTAAGAGAAAAGGTTGTGGGCTGAGGATGTAGCTCAGCATTAGAAGATTTGCCTATCATGCATGAGGCTCTGGGTTCAATCCCCAGCATCACAATAATAATAATAAAGAGAAAGGGTCTATTCTGGTTCTGAGTTTTGGAGGTTTCCATCCAGGATGAGTTGGCTCTGTTGCTTTGGGCCGGTGGCAGCATGTTATGGTGGCAGCACATGACAGAGCAAAACCACTCGCCTCATGGCTAAGAAGTAAAAATGAGGAAGAGAAAGGAGCTGGACCCCCTTCAAAGACACAGTCCCAATGACCTCGTACCAGGCTCCACCTCCCAAAGACTCCACCACCTCCCAATATACCAGGCCAGGGACCACACCTCCACCACACACCCTTTAGGGGACCCTTGAGCCTCAAATTATACCATGCAAAATCTCTTCTCTTGGCTTTTTGGAATTTCTTGCATTTCACCTGCACATCCTTCTTAGATACCTGCAATCTCACCGCTGATTCTGACGTCAGCAAATATGCCTGATCACCATAGGCTCCTTCATAGCATAATCTGGGTCTGATCCACAGTGGCATCCACCATGGTCCCCAGCTCCATGTTGAGTATGTACGTAGAATGAATGAATTAGTTTATGTTTTTATTATTTATTTATTTAGTTGTTATTGGAAATTGAATCCAGGTGTACTTTACCACTGAGCTACCTCCCTGGCTCCTTTTCTCATTTTCTATTTTGAGACAGGGTCTCACTAAGTTGTTGAGGGTCTTGCCCAATTGCTGAGGTGGTTAAACTTACAGTTCTCCTGCCCCAGCCTCTTGAGTTGCTGGAATTACAGGCGTGAACCACTGTACATGGCTAATTGTAGTTATTTGTGGTCATGTTACATTTTTTCCTATTATCTGAGAAGGTCTTTGACAGCAGTAAATGCTATTCCACAATTTTTGTGACTTTATCTTTACTAGCCTTCTCTCAACTTTCACCTTTTTGGAATAAAGGAATAGACAGTAAAAAGTCAGGAGTGTCCTTATTATCCATTCAATCAATCCTTTCTATTTCTTCTTTCATTCATCTGCTCATTTATTTCTTTGTTCACTGAATACTACAAGCGGGGTTAAACCTGCTCACAGTTTAAACTAGACAAGACCCTTCTGAGGCCTCAGTGTCCTCATGATCAGAATAAACTGAATGTTACACGGCTAGTTTCAGAAACATCACCCAGGGTCTCCTTCATCGACCCAGCTGACATAAATCCACATGTCTGGTGCTGTCTAGCTCCCAGGGGGGTAAATCTGGTGACTGAGGAGGGAAAGGGCCTCTGGGGACTTCACACCCCAAAGTCTATTTGTGCTTTGACTTTCCCTCCTGCCCCAGCACCCCCCTGTCAGCTTGTGCCTAATGCTGGTGAGCTCTGCTCCTCTAGGGAGCTGCCCCAGCTGCCAGGGTTATGGGCTCCTATGGCCTTGACGTCAGCTCCTTGCCCCACTGTGGTGTCCTTGGGGCTTTTACTCTAGTGCTTGCTGCCTCCAGCACCCTCTCTCTTTCCAGTAGTGATCCTGACAGGACACACAGGGTTTCGTGCTTTGCTCGCCATTCAAACATTAGCCCATCTACCAGATGCATGGTCACTATTCACACACACACTCATAGAGGGATACATATGAACCTGCGTGTATACATGTATGTGCAACAGACATACATTAATACATGCATTAGGTTTACTAATATTGTCCATACAGTCAATGTGTTTGCACGCTTACAAACCTTATGTGTGCAAATAAGGTGACAAGAGCTACCCTAAAGGAGTTAGGAGTTAGAGGTGGAGGGAGAGGGCAATACCCCCCACCCCAACAACATGTCTTGAAAATGAGAGATGACAGGGCAGAGAACTAGGGCCTGTGTGCTTGGACTGCTGCTGTTGGGTGTGGCTATGGCCTGAACGTTTGAATCCTCCTCTCCAAATCGCCATATAGTGAAGTCCTAATTCCACATGTGTGGCCTTAAGAGGTGGGGCCTTTGGGAGGTCATGAGGTTAGATGAGGTCATGGCAGCGTGGTCCCCATGATAGGATTAGTGCTCTTATAAGGAGAAAGGACCAGCACTTCTCTCTCTGTCAAGCAGAGACACTGCGAGAAGGCACTGTCTGCAAGCCCTCAAGAGGGCCCTTTCCAGGGCCTGACTATGTACGCAGCCTGGTCTTGAACTTCCAGACTCCAGACTCTGAGTAATAGATGCCTGTTATGGAAGCCACGCTGTCAACAGATGCCCTGTCATAGCAGCCAGCACAGACCAAGGAAGGTGTGTGCATGTGTCACCCACATTCAGCACTAGCTGCAGCCCCCTCCCTGGGTGTCTCCACCAGACCCTTACCTTTTTCCCACTAAGAGTTCTACAGGGTGGGGCCAGAGCGCTTGTCCCAAAGCATTGCTCTGAGCAGAGAGCTTCCCAGAGCTCCAGGCATGTGCATCTGACCAGATGCTGGTACAGAGCCCTCAGTCTCAGCAATTCTTCCTCTGGTGAGGGGGGAGGGATAAAGGTTCAGATTCCAGTCTTCAGTGGGGATGGGTGGGGGAAGGGGCTACCCAGAGTCACATGAAATGGAAGATACTTTGGATTCTTGGCCAGGATTTGTGACATGATAGTAAGCCAAGCCCCTGACTCTCCAGAGTCATGTTCTTCCTAACCGAGGTGCAAGGTCTGTGTGGTATTTCCTTTCCTGATCAGGTAGAACTCTTTCTTCCATGCAGTTTCTCCTGTGTTGGTGACTATTCACTAAACGAGGTGCTGGTTGTGCTGAGTCTAGTCTGAAAATCTAATCTGGACCTGAAGATTGAGACAAGTAGTTTCCAGCCCCAGGGTAATAGACATCTCTGGATTCCCCAGCTGACTAAGCTGGTTGACTTTCTGGAAACCCATCTACAAGACTGAAGACTGGGAGAGGTCCACCTGGGCCCTTCCCATCTTCCTGGCAGCCTGTCAGGGGGTTCACTCCTACTCTTTCTCCTCTGCTGCCCAAACTATCTCACATCACCTCCTCCTAGCCACTTCCAGACAGTCCTGTGCTCTGAATCAGCCTTTAGCCACAGTGTCCAAATTGGTGGAGGTTAGCTTTGCAGAGAGCATCCATCTGGATTTCTCCCTGAAAAAATCAGATCACTGAAGTCCTATTAGGTTGTACACTTTCATGCGGCTGTAATGGTGATTCCCTCCTGAGGTTAATTACAGTTGATAGGGTAGTGCCTCATCCAAAATGGTAAACTTCACAAGCAACAGAATTTTAGACTTCAAGAGGAAATGAGAAGTCCCTTAGCAGACTTCTACCCTTCCAATAAGCCCTAGCAAAGGTGTCTCTTCTCAGTGCAGACACTAGCAGGTGCCTTTGTGGCATCAAAGAAAACTCTGTCTCTAGCTTAGTGGCCTGTGGCTCATGACCAAAGCAGAAGGGAGAGAGAGCCATGGCGTGTAGGGCCAGTTCTACATGGTGAGGTCAGGGATTGTAGAAGGTTTTCTTCCTATCTGTATGCCGCACCTGGATCAATAAACAGGTTTTTTTTAATTGTTATTCATTTTACAACTCAATAAAGCTTAATTATGAGAAAGCAGGAAGACAAGCAGAAGCCGTATTCATGTAATATTGTATTCCTAGCAGCAATTCCTGAGGGGCCCTCACACTTGCATGGCAGCATAGAACAAACCAAATTACAGGGACTATTCAAAATTCATTTAAAAACATCATTGAGGAGCATCATAATAAAAACACAATGAAAAAGACAAGCTTGGGTTGTTAATTTGTAGTGCCGTGTGTGTTGTGGGGGGGTTTGCCCGTACACGTGAGGGGGAGAGAGCACACACGTGGCTTCATTAACTCTGCCAGGAGCAGCCAGTAATGGAGGGCCAGCAGGTTTGAGGCAGTGGATTGGACTAGCCCAAAAGGGACATGGAGAGAGGCTGGCGACTTCTGGGAAGTGACTGTAGTCCTATCTCCTATGTGGCCACAGGTTAGCCAAACAATGTAGAGAAATGAATCCCAGAGTAGTACTGGGGGTGACCAGGATGTGGAGCAGGAGCTAGGGGCTTCCTGGGGTTAGGCTAAGACAGTGTTCAAGAAATGCCCAGTTTTCTGCCTCTCATTTTCCCCATCTACCCAGAGGAGCCCACTTGCCCCCTTGCAAGCAAAAAAGCCCCACTCTCTGAGTCTCCAGAGCTTTGCCTTGCATGCTAGTGACCACCAGCTTTTCAGGGGAGTCATGTGTCTGTCACTCAAACCCAGCTGATTCTGATGTAGGCACCTGGCCTGGAAGGGCTCAGACACTTTGTTGGTAGCCCATCTGGCCCAGGTTGGGACTAGGGTACTTGATCTCTTAGTGTAGCTCCTCAGGCCTCTTTGGGCTTGTCCCCACAGGCTGAGTTAAACTTTTCTACCTTGGCCTTGTCTCCTCTGACTTCAGCTTGTCTCTCACTAACCTCCTGGTCCCTTCCTTCTGGGCTTGTGCAGCCCTGCCCAGCCCTTTTATTGTGGAAGTCTTCACATCTTGTGAAGTTAGTTTTACCTCCAACCCAATCTCATGCGGCCACTTCTCCTGTAGGGACCTTGAGCCCATTGCTTGGGATCTTAGTTTACTCATCTGGAAAACAGGTGTCATTAAGCATGCCTTCTCTCCCTCCAGGAGTGTTTTCCAAATGAATTAATTGTCTTAATTAATTAATTAAGTAAAGTGCTTTGAGATACTTAAATGAAAGGTGCACTAAAAGTACAAATTATTATTTATTCTTAATGAACCTTTCTTTGGAGATAATTTACTCTTGATTCTGAAGGGAAACACAGTGGACCCCAGGGGAGAGGGAATGACAAGGTTGGGTTTTTTTGGTTTGTTTTGGGGAGGCAGAAGGGTGGGGAGGCTATTATATATAGTGATTCCCTGGGTGAGCTAACAGAATTGGCCAGGCATCCGCTCCACTGGCCCAGCTGGATTGGGAGACAGGATAGATTTCAGATCTCATCCCTACCTTATTTTATTTATTTTTTTGGTATCAAGGATTGAACTCAGGGGCACTCGACCACTGAGCTACCTCCCCAGCCCTATTTTGTGTTTTATGTAGAGACAGGGTCTCACTGAGTTGCTTAGCGCCTCGCCATTGCTGAGGCTGGCTTTGAACTCCCGATTCTCCTGTCTCAGTCTCTCAAAGTGCTGGGATTACAGGCGTGCGCTACCACGCCTGGCTCCTATTTCATTTTAAGACCAGGGACTCTCACCAGCATTAGAGAAATGGAGGGAAAGAGAGAGAAAGGAAAAGGAGAAAAGAGAGAAGGGAGGGGAAAGGGAGAGAGACATACACAGAGAGAGGAAGTGTGTTAGAAATCTCAGTGTGTTGTGCTGCTGTTGTAGATACTCATGGTGTGTTGGGCTGCTGGTTGTCAGGTTGTAGCCCTTTGTGTGCCCTCTGAGTTTCCTGGCAGCTCTGACCATACCTGGACTTCCAGCAGGATTCTTTCCTTCCCTCTCTCTCTCCTAGGACCGGACCTTAGCTAAAGTAAAAGGTTGGCCATTTCCCCTAGAGTGACCTACTCTGACCTCTCTCTTCTGCCTTCCTTCCCATTTGAGACACCCTGTATCCTGACTTTGACGAGGGCCATGGTGTCTAGTCATCTTCCTTACCCCTTTCCAAACCAGGAGGGAGGACTGGGGAGGAGCTTTTTTTATTTCCTTCCTGTGCTTTTGTATAGTTTGACACTCTTTGCAGTGAAGAGGTGTGATTTAATTCTTGTTGTCTCCTATCGAGCAGATGAACATGCAGCCTAAAGAAGACACTTATCATGCTGGACAGAGCAGGGTGGCCTGTTCTTCTCTTTGACATTCCTAATGCTCTGAGGTCATCTGTCTGCTCTTGGAGCTGCTCCTGTGCTGGGCTAGAGGAGAGGAGGCTGGCCAACAGGACCCAAGAGAGGGCATGTGAACTGGGCAGGGCAAACTGAAATGCAGATGCCAAACTTGGGCCTTCTGAAGTCTTTGCAAAATCTGTATTTTTGCAAGACAGCTAGTCTCCCTGCAAGACAAAGAGGAGCTGGGCTTTGATAACTGTGGCATGATGCAGAGTCCACGAAACCACGGAAGATACTTTCCATTAGAAGTAGACACGCCATCTGCATCTGCCATCAACATTTCTTTAGAACTATGGGAAGACTAGAGCTGACTATGCTCCGCTCAGTCACCACTTGCTTGTTGGTAACCTTGGCAAGTTTCTCAAGCACTCCATAACTCAGTTTTCTCATCTGTAAAATGGGGAGATGGCAGCATCTACCACACAGGGATGTTGTGAAGATTAACTGAGTTAAAATGGTCCCAGAAATTATAACATTGGGCAGTATGTGGAATGTGCTTTAGGCACATTAGCTGTTGTGACTGATCGTTCTGATCACAGCTGACAGTAACCCTCGTGTCTTCAGTGAAAGCTCAGGCCTGCTGGTGCATGCTTGCTGAGGCAGCTTATCCTTAGTGTGCCTGCACAGAGTGCTGAGGGACCTCTAGGGATGAAGCTCTTCCCAGGGCAAGAGTGTGTGTAGATCCAGGTCTGTCCAAGTGGTGATTCTGTATAACGTCTAGTTTTCAGACTGTCCTTGCCTAGGTAGTCCCTGGGGCCCCAGTTTGATTTCTGGAGAGGCTGGAGGCTTCAGGGAAGCAAAGAATGAGCTTAAACTGTAAGAGCTGGAGACCAACCAACATTTCTGTAAGAACAGAGAACACCAGGCAGTGTCCCACCTGCCTTGGAGCCAGGCTCGTGGGCCTGGCCAAGGGTGGGCATGTTTGAAGAGATGTTCTGAGGCCTGAGCCTGAGGTTTGAATGGGTGAGAGAAGACAGCTGGAGACCAACCTTGCCTGGTGGCTGGGAGACATCGAGGGACTCCTCCACAAACATTTGAGGTGGTAGCAGTTTCATGGAGCAGTGTTATGATTTGAATCTTTACTGGCCCCCCAAAGCTCATGTGTTAGGCAATGAAGGAATGTTCAGAGGTGAAATGATCAGATTATGAGAGCTGTCACCTTATCAGTGGATTAATCCACTTGATGAATTAATAATCTGAGTGGACTACTGGGTGGTAACTATAGGAAAGTGGGGTGTGACTGGAGGATGAGGGTCATTGGGTGAGTGCCCTTGGACCATATTTGTCCCCGGTCCCTTCCTCCCTCTCTCTCTTCTTCCTGGTTTCCATAAGCTGAGCAGTTTTCCTTTACCACATCCTTATTCCATGATGTTCTGCCTCACCTCAAGCCCAGAGCAATGGCATGAGCCATCCATGGACTGAACCTCTGAAACCATAAGTCCAAAATAAACTCTCCTCCTTTAAGTTGTTCTTGTCAGGTATTTTGGTCATAGCTGTGAAAAGTTCACTAATACCAGTGGGAAGGGTCAATCCCAGAAAAGCAGTGAACTTGATGCTATAAAAGGAAAAAACTCAAATGCTATTTATGATGCCACCTGCCTTTTAATGAGTGTGAGATCTGTTTTGGGAACTGCCCCTTCCTTGTCCCTTGCACAGTTTCTTAAATTCTTGATGCTGAAGGACTAAGTCTTATTTTATTTATTTTAAAATTTCCATCTGTCATATACTGGTACTTTCATAAAATGCCATAAAAATGAATCATGAGAAAAATGAAATTAAGAAGAGACATGTAACCCATAATCAATCAACATAAAATTACTCCATCAAGCTGTCAGAAGTTTCTAAATGCTAATGCTCAATTTCTGGACCCAGTTTTTCATGGACTAGTATTGAAGTTTGGGGCCCAGCATGGGTCTGGGGACCACCAAGTCCTGCTGGGCACTGAGCTCTTGGAGGTGCTTAATGCTCAATTCAGCAGTCGACTGGCCTGAGCTGGGACGGGGATAGTGGGAAGCCTGTGTGTTAGTGTCCGAGGGCTGCCACACTGTGTGGCTCAAAGCAGCAAAAATTTATTCTCTCACAGTTGGGGAGGCCAGAAGTTCAAAGTGAAGGTGCCAGCAGGCCATGCTGTCTCTGCTTCCCTGAGGCTTGGGGCGAATGCTCTACCATGCCTCTTCCCAGCTTCTGGTGGCTCCTCGCAATTGATGGTGCGCCTTGCTTTGCAGCCACCTGACCCCAGTCTCTGACTCTGTCTTCCTCACCTGTCTGTCTTCCCTGTCTGTGAGCCTGTGTGTCCAAACACCCCTCTCTTTAGAAGGACACCTGTCACGGGATATAGAACCTACACCACCCAGGGGTGCTAACCTCATCCTCATTTGATTATATTTGCAAAGTCCCTCGTTCCAAATAAGGTCACATTCCTGGGTTCCAAGTGAACATGAGTTTTGGGAGTAGAGCAGGGGATGACGCTGTCCAACAGCACAGGTGGCACACATGGGCCTAGGGATATAGCTTTGGACTTAGGACTTGGTAAAGGTCTGGGCCAGTTATTCTTGAATTCCTACAGGGCAAGGGCCCTTTGGGTGGCTCACTCCAATCATGGCCTGAGTCATGGGCCTGAGCAAGCTGCTTACGGGGGTTGGAAGGAATCCCTGTGATGCTTTCTCACTCCCAGCTTCTCAAGATGCAGAGGAGAGTGAGCAAGTGGACCCTGAAGTGACACCCGTCACTCTTCCT
>PVHX01025175.1:0-22778 GCA_004024805.1 Geosciurus inauris | reverse complement strand
ATCCATTTATCAGAGAAAACCTTCAGCCTTTGGTTTTATCGGATTGGCTCACTTTGCTTTCATGACATTCTCCAGCTCCATTCATTTACCTACAAATGCCATAATTTTATTTTCTTTTAATACTGAGTAATATTCCATTGTGTATATATACCACAGTTTCTTTACCCATTCGTCTATTGAAGGGCATCTAGGTTGGTTTCACAGTTTAGTTATTGTGAATTATGTTGCTATGAACAATGAAGTGGCTGTGTCACTGTAGTATGCTGTGTTTAAGTCCTTTGGGTATAGACCCAGGAGTGGGATACCTGGTTCAAATGGTGGCTCCATTCCAGGTTTTCTAAGAAATCTCCATAATGCTTTCCAGATTGGTTTTACAAATTTGCAATCCCACCAGCAATGTATGAGTGTGCCTTTTTCTCCACATCCTCGCCAACACTTATTTTTGTTTGTATTCTTGATAACTGCCATTGTGACTAGGGTGGGATAAAATCTTAAAGTAGTTTTGATTTGCATTTATCTAATGGCTAGAGATGTTGAACATTTTTTCATATATTTGTTGATCAATTATATATCTTCTGAGAAGTGTCTGTTCAGTTCCTTAGCCCATTTATTGATTGAGTTGTTTTTTTGGTGTTAATTTTTTTGAGTTCTTTATATATCCTGGAGATCAGTGCTCTATCTAATGTGTGTGTGGTGAAAATTTGCTCCCAAAATGTAGGTTCTCTCTTCACCTCATTGTTTTGTTTGCTAAGAAGCTTTTTAGTTTGAATCCATTCCATTTATTGATTCTTGATTGTATTTATTGTGTTTTAGGCATAAAGGAAGTTGAGGCCTAATGCAATGTGATGAAGATTTAGGCCTACTTTGTTCCTCTATTAAGCACAAGGTCTCTCATCTAATTCCTAGGTCCTTTATCCATTCTGAGTTGAGTTTTGTGCATGGTGAGAGATAGGAGTTTAGTTTTATTTTCCTGCAGTGGGATTTCCAGTTTTTCCAGCACCATATGTTGAAAAGGCTACTTTTTCTCTAATGTGTTTTTGATGCCTTTCTCTAGTATGAGATACCTGTCTTTATGTGGGGTTTTCTCTGTGTCTTCTACTATGTGCCATTGTTCTACATGTCTGTTTTGGTGCCCATATCATGCCATTTTTGTTACTATAGTTTTGTAGTATAGTTTAAGGTCTGGTATTGTGATGCCTCCTGCTTCACTCTTCTTGCTAAAAATTGCTTTGGCTATTCTGGCTCTCTTATTTTTCCAAATAAATTTCACAATTGCCTTTTCTCTTTCTGTAAGGAATAACATTCAGATTTTAATTGGAATCACATTGAATCTGTATAGTGCTTTGGCTATAGTGCATTTGGCCATTTTGAGAGTATTAATTCTGCCTATCCAAGAGCATGGGAGATCTTTCCATCTTCTAAGATTTTCTTTAATTTCTTTCTTTAGTGTCCTGTAATTTCCATTGTAGAGATCTTTCATCTCTTTTGTTAAATTGACTCCCAAGTATTTTATTTTATTTTTTTGAGGCTATTGTGAATGGGATAGTTTTCCTAATTTCTCTTTCAGAGGATTCATTACTGATGCATAGAAATGCATTTGATTTGTGGGTACTGATTTCATACCCTGCTACTTTGCTGTATTAATTATTAATTCTAGAAGTTTTCTGGCAGAATTTTTTGGATCCTCTAAGTATATAGTATTATGTCATCAGCAAATAATGATAGTTTGAGTTCTTTTCCTATTTCTATCCCTTTAATTTCTTTCATCTAATTGTTCTGGCTAGAGTTTCAAAGACTATGTTGAATAGAGGTGGTGAAAGAGGGCGTCCCTGTCTTGTTCCCATTTTTAGAGGAAATGCCTCCAATTTTTCTTGATTTAGGATGATATTGGCCTTTGGTTTTGCATAGACAGTTTTTAAAATGTTGAGATATGTTCCTATAATCCCTAGTTTTTCTAGTGTTTTGAACATGATGGGGTGAAGTTTTTTGTTGAATGATTTTTCTGTTTCTATTGAGATGATGATATGATTTTGTCTTTAAGTCTATTGATGTGATAAATTATGTTTATTGATTTCTGTATGTTGAACCAACCTTGCATACCTGGAATAAAACCAACTTGATCATGGTGTACTCTCTTTTTAATATGTTTTTGTATGTGATTTGTCAGAATTTTATTGATTGTTTTTTTTGTCTATGTTCATCAGGAATATTGGTCTGAAGTTTTCTTTGATGTGTCTTTGTCTGGTTTTAAAATCAGGGTGATACTAGCCTCATAGAATGCGTGTGGAAGGAGTCCCTTTTTTTCTATTTCATGGAATAATTTGAAGAGTATTTGTATTAATTCTTCTTTGAAGATCTTGTAGAACTCAGCTGATAATCTTCCTGGTCCTGAGCTTTTCTTGTTTGGTAAGCTTTTGATGGTGTCTTCTATTTCCTTTCTTGAAATTGATCTGTTTAAGTTGTGTATGTCCTCCTGATTCAGTCTGGGCAGATCATATGCCTGTAAAAATTTGTTGGTATCTTTGGGATTTTCTATTTTACTGGCACATAAGTTTTCAAAATAGTTTCTAATTGTCTTCTGTATTTCAATAGTATCTGTCATGATATTTTCTTTTTTATCCCAAATTTAAGTAATTTGAGTTTTCTCTCTTTGTTAGGCTCACTAAGGTTTTCTCAATTTTATTTATTTTTTCAAAGTACCAGCTTCTTGTTTGTCAATTTTTTAAATTGTTTCTTTTGTTTAAATTTTATTAATTCCAGCCATGATTTTAAGTATTTCCTGTCTTCTACTTTTGGCTTTGGTTTGTTCTTCTTTTCTTAGAGCTTTGAGCTGTATTTTCAGGTCATTTATTTATCAACCTTTTATTCTTTTAATGAATGAGCTCAATGCAATGGACTTTCCTCTAAACACAGCTTTCATAGTGTCCCAGAGATTTTTATATGTTGTATCAGAGTTCTTATTTACCTCTAAGAATTGTTTAATGTCCTCCTTGATGTCTTCTGTCATTCATGTGTCATTCAATAGCTTGCTATTTAGTCTCCAGGTACTGGAGTAGCTTCTATTTTTTATTTTATTATTGATTTCTAATTTCATTTCATAATGGCCTGATAGAATGCAGGGTAGTATTTCTATTTTTCTGTATTTGCTAAGACTTGCTTTATGGCATAACATATGGTCTATTTTAGAGAAGGATCCATTTGCTGCTGAGAAAAAAGTGTATTTGCTTGTTTTGGATAAAATATTCTGTATATGTCTGTTAATTTTAAATTATTGATTGTATTATTGACTTCTATGGTTTCTTTGTTTAAGTTTTGTTTAGAAGATCTGTCCACTGGTGATAGAGGTGAGTTAAACTTACCTAGTATTATTGTGTTGTGGTCTATTTGATTCTTGAAATTGAGAAGAATTTGTTTGATATACATGGATTTTCCATTGTTTGGGGCATAGACATTTATGATTTTTATGTCTTGTTGATGTATGATTTCCTTAAGCAGTATGAAATGACCTTATTTATCCATTTTCACTAATTTTGGTTTGAAGTCCGCTTTATCTGATATGAGAATGGCAACCCCTGCTTGTTTACATGGTCCATGGGAGTGGTATGTTTTTTCCTATCCTTTCATTTTCAGTCTGTGGATGTCTTTTTCTATGAGATCAGTCTCTTGAAGACAGCATATTGTTGAGTCTTCTTTTTAAAATCCAATATACCTGTCTATGTCTTTTAATTAATGGGTTTATGACATTAACATTTAGGGTTATTATTCAAATATGGTTTGTATTCCTGGTCATTTTGGTTTATATTTGGTTTTTAACTTGACTTGATCTCTCCTTTGATTGGCTTTTTATTTTTTAGTGTAGTTTCTCCCTTTGCAAATTTTCATTGTTGCTTTTCTTTCATCCTGTAGTGCAGGCTTTCTTGCTGTAATTCTTTTAACTTTTGTTTATAATGGAAGGTTTTTATTTCATCATCAAATCTGAAGCTTAATTTTGGTGGATATAAGATTCTTGGTTGACATCTATTTTCTTTCAGAGCTTGGTATATGTTGTTCCAGGATCTCCTGGCTTTAAGAGTCTGGGGTGAGAAATCTGTTCAGATCCGAATTGGTTTCCCCCTGTATGTAATCTGAGATTTCTCTCTTGCAGCATTATCCTTATTGTGTATTGTAGGCATTTTTCTTATAATTGGCCTTGGTGTGGATCTGTTATAGTTTTGTACATTTGGTGTACTCTGAGCCTCTTATATTTTATTTTTCAATTCATTCTTCATGTTTGGGAAAGTTTCTGACATAATTTTATTGAAGAGATTGTGCATTTCTTTGGTTTGAATCTCTATGTCTTCCTCTATTCCAATAATTCTTATATTTAGACTTTTCATGTTATCTCATAATTCTTCAATGTTCTGTTCATCATTTCTTACCATCTTCATTGAGCAGTAAACTCTATTTTCAAGATTATATATTTTGTGTTTATTGCCTGAGATTCTGTCTTCCAAGTGACCTAGTCTGTTGGTGATGCTTTCTATTGAATTTTTTATTTGGTTTATTGTGTCCTTCATTTGAAGGATTTCTCTTTGGTATTTTTTTCAGAGTCTGTATCCTTTTCTTGAAGTAACCTCTTGCTACCTGTATTTGCTCTGTTATATCTTTGTTGGAGTGATAAATGTTTGCCTGTATTTCCCTTTAATATCTTTGTTGAATTGATAAATTTTTGCCTGTAATTGCTCTCTTATATTATTCTTATTTCACAAATCATTTTAATTATGTACATTCTGATCTCCTTCTCTGATATTTCATCTACTGTGTTTTCAATAGATTCTATTATTGTAGCATCTTGGTTTTTTGGGGACATTTTCTTCCCTTCATTTTTCTTGTTATTCATGCATATTACTCTGTAGCAGTGTGGATTGAGGCATACAATTTTTACCCTATAAACTTGTAGTTTACTTGCAAATTTCCAATACCTCACCTTTGGTGTAAGCAGACCTGCAGGGACGTTGGTGATGATCTTCCTAGCTTTGGCTGTTGTCTCTAGATGGAAGCAGGCCAGGACAGCCATACATTAGTAGACAGGGGGCCACAGCACAGTTTATGTCCTCCTCAGTACTACTAAAAGGACTGTTTTGGTTAGATTTCAGTGTCTTTTCTGTTTCCTTTCTCATCAAGTGGGTGCGGTTGTCTGTTGCTTGCTGGTAGCTCCCTCCTGAGGTTGGTGATGTTTATTAGGGTGGGGATTTGGTCTTGTGGGTGGAACTCCTGGAGGTGGGATATAACACTTGCCAGTCTCCATTGGATGACTGGACCCAAGGATCTTCTTTGGGTCCCACTTGTGTGATATGGGTGCCTGGTTTTATCTCCTTATATTGCCTATAGACCTTACAATTCCTAGTCTCTAATTTAGTCTGTAAACTCTGTCTCACTCATCCCCTCCCTCTTTCCTTGCCAATCAGGAACTTCTCTCTCTGGAGGTTTTGTGGGCTGCCCTCTGGGGCCTGCCTATCTGTTGCAAAGAGCTGTTTTGTATTAGGCAGATCAGGACCAGGCTTTGTGAGCTATGGACTGGCAACATAACTGAAAGCATTGTTCTGGGTTGGTGGCTGTGGAGGGAAAGGAAAGTTAGGGTACTATAGGTATCTTGATATAGCTTCTAGGCCCCAGCCAGTGTCACAAGCTGGGAGCTGCCACAACTGAAGATGGTGATGGCAGTAGCAAGGCTAACCCAAGTTGGTAAAAAAAAGGTGTCCAAAGATGGAGGTGGCTGCTTTCAGAGATGGGGCATCAGGATGGGCTGGGTTGTGGTGTTAGACAATGTGTTTGGAGATGCAGCTCTGTGGCATGCAGTGTTTTGTTGGGTGGCTGTCTCCAGACTCTGTTTGATCTCTCCAGGTGCAGGAAACCATGTGAAGGGGACTAGGGCAGCAGTTGCAGTGTTCCAAGATGTAGGCTAGTGAGGGAGCCCTATGCTGGTAGATGGGGGTGCATATGGAGTGGCAGCTGGGGATCCTGCTCAGGAGTGGCAGCCAGGGGTCTTGTGTGGGTGGGTGGCCATGGGTCCTGTGCATATCCTGAGGCTGGGGTATTGCATGGGAGCAGCTCTCAAGGGTCCTCTAATAACTTTCAGAAAAACAGTATTCTCAGTGCTTGAATCCATGGTCATGGAGCAACAAGGAATGGGCCCCCATTATTATTAATCTTAGGTTTTTAGCCATTATTTTCTGTACTCCAGACTCCTAGGGAACTGATCTCCCAATCATTTTGACTGAAGGAATTGTAATATTCTGTTTTTTCTTGAAGATCTGACAGAAAGAGCTAGTGGTATGAAAATAAAACTCAAAGTATATCTGTGTGGTTTCCATCTTACCCTTTCGTGGCTATTTGATTGTGTAAATTCTCACTTGAAATGAAACTATTACTTCCCAGTTTGTAGAACAATGTCTCTCAAAATATTATTTTTTCTTTCACTCTCAATATGCCAATCTCTATTATAGTTTTCTGCTTTTTAAGATGAAATAGAATTCAAATATACATTATAGATATATTTTTCTTCTTGGGAACTTAAAATACTTAAATATGCTTTTTGAATAATGACAGTTGACTATTATTTTTTGTCTACTTTGCTTGGTTCTGCTTGGATTTTCCAATTTTGGTTCTGAACTCATTTATGCATGTGTTTCAATGGTACTTTTCTAATGTACTATCTTCATTGAGAGCATAGTTTTAAAAAAAATCATATATGTGGTGGTTTTGCTATGGTTTCAGTGTCTTCCAGTGGTTCAGGTGTGTTGTTTTACTTTTGTGCCTCATGGGTCCACTCGATGAGTTGGGGTCCTGAGAGACAAAAAAGGGTCCTCAGGGAAGATGAAGTGGGGTCTCATGGGATGAGGTTTTGGGGTGATGGCCGCAGAGTCACTCCACCCAGACTCTGGGGGCTGGTAGGACTGCTCCGCTGGAGCAAGATGCAAAGTCCATTTATTCCAGAAAGTACAACAGCTTATGTATGGTCCTCGGACCAATCAGGGTCCGAAGCTATAAACAGTGGGGCACTGCTCTGTCAGGTGCACAATCCATCAGCATAGAATGGGGAAAGAGGGAGGGGAGGGGTTAGAGGTATGGAGAGTGCTCCTACACAGGTGTTAAAGGCTTAATCCCTAGGATGGAAGTATTGGGAGGTGGTAAGACCTTTAAGAGGTGGAGCCTAGTGGGAGGTTTGTGGGTCACTGGGGAGGTGTCCTCTAAAGGAATAAGGTAGTTCTCATCTAACTCATCTGGTAGTTCTCTCTCTTTGCTGTACTGGAGATATTATACCACTGATTTATATCTTAAGTCCTTTTTGATTTTTATTTGCAATATGTTCTTGCTAAGTTGCCAAAGCTGGACTTGAACTTGGGATCTTCCTGACTCAGCCTCCTGAGTAGTTGGAATTAGAGCATGCAACACTGTGCTCTGCCTTTGGTAGTTCTTTTAAGACAGTTGTTATAAAAAACCTGAGCCTGGCCTTACACAGCTCTCTGTGCTTCCTGGCTGGAGATGTGATGGATATCATGAGAAGTAGTAAAGAGTTTTCTCATTTTTTTGCTTCAAATTTTTTTTATTTAAAAAATATATTTATTTTCTGATACTGTGATAAAAAAATCAGATAATAAAATTCTGTGGGAGAGCAAACTAAGCTGCCTTCTTTTTAACTTTTTCCCACTTCTGATATCCAATTTATGGTACCATAAACTAGGCAATGACAAGTTCTTTTATTCCAATCTTAAATACTAATATCCATAACACTCAAGTCACACATCATACTGTACATAATTATATATATACACAGGTTACAGATGGGCTAAGAAAGAGTTAAGGAGACCACAGGGATTGAGTAGATTGAACTGAGAGCAAAGGCAGATACATGAGATACACAGAAATGCAGAGTCTATATAGGTGGTCAGAGAAAATTACAGGCCAGCAGAAGGACTTGTTCAGGGACAAGAACTGTTAAAGTGCAGGAATTTATTCTAAGCCAGGATCTGGATGTCAGGTTTATTTGTAGTGTGAGCTTGGAGTGTCAGCTTGAGATGTCACAGTAGGCCATGACTGGTCTTCACCAGCAGGAGAAACCACACTCTGCTGAAGCCCAAGGACTGAGATGTGGAAATTCATCACTGTGGAGATTTTTTGGGGCAAGGTTTGTGAATAAACTGCTTTCTTATATTTAGTGGGAATGTATTGGTATAGACAACTAGAAGTTTTTCTAGGGTATTAAAAATTCTCAGACTTTAGTGTAATTTTTATTTTAGCTTTTCTAGATCAAGCGCTACAGATAATTGATTTTGTACTAAGTACTTCTTTAATCAAGGGGAAGTAGATTAGGGAGCCATATTTAGACTAAGAGAAATGTACAAGAATTAAATAGGGTTAAATCACCAATGAATGAAAATAAATGGAGGGAGTGAAGAAATAAAATGAAGAACTGAGAATATCACTAGGGTGTATACTTGCTAAAACATAAAGAGAGAGTTTTACTGTAAGACATTTAAGTTATGTCAAACATTAAAATTTCTATTGTTTAATTAGAAAACACCCTTAACAGCTTTTTTAAGGTACTGGTAGTCAAAAAACTTAAAAGGTCCATGAGTTTTTTCAGCCATAATGAAATACAGAGATGTAGACTATCTGTCAAATTTTTCTTTGGGTAATTAGTATTTTCCCAGTGCTGGGGAAACAGTGAGACACTTTATAGAGACTCTGCTCTGAACTGATTTAATGTGATAGATATTGAAAAATATGTAAATCTATGAATGATGGAGTAGCATAAACAAATATAAGCAAGCTCCAAGATAGCACATTTTCCTTCCCTGTGGCCAGGTATAGAGAATAATGATATATTTAGGAGAACTGGAAAAAATTGGGTCAGAATCATGATGCCATATTTTTATCTTAAAACATGTGAGAGAATAAATATGGCTGCCAGGGACAAATTGATTTGTGAGAAGATGGCATTTGGAAGAATTGAAGAACAAATGAGTTCTCTAGTCTGACACAGAATTTGAAGGTATCTCTGTGGTTCTCAAGTCATCTTCCTTTTTTATAGTGACTCATTGAAGTTTTGTATGATGGAAAGTTAACAGGGAATTTTTCTAGCCTGCCTTAAAATGCAGTCTTATTAAAAGATACCACTTTTCCATGAGTAATCAGACTTCTGATATCCAACTTCCCTTTAGTTTGTTCTCCATTCTGAATTCAAAGTGAACAGATTCTGCTGCCTTTCTTGGAGATCTTAAGAATTTCAAAATTAGCATGTTGAAATGGCTCTCTTAATTTCATCAACAAAACTTTGCTTCTTGTAGTGTTTCCTACTTCATGAAAGTAAGAGGTCAGACAGGTGCATATGGTACAAATCTAAGATTACTTCCCTTTTTTTTACTCTGCACTAAAGTCAGGGCCTCATGTATGCTAGGCAAGTTCTTTACCACTGACCTACATGCTGAGCCTGTGATGAAACAAAGAGAGATAGAAGCAAGATACAGGGGCAAAATGGCTGCTCATTTAAGCTACCATCTTTATTTATGTCATTAGTTTACATTAGGTCATTGGCACCATTAGTACATTATTGTTTGTTATATCATTAATCAGGGTACATTAGATTATTGTGTAAGATGTTCTTGCTTATGATTAGATATGTGTTCTGGCCAAGCATGTATTAGTTATCTTAATAGTTTTTGGGGAAAACTGCAGAATGTTCCAGCTACAGAAAACAAGATGCCTATTATTCTCTGGTAGTTTGCTTACCAGAAAAACCCACCATCCTGTACTTTTCCACAGTTATAACCCTTTCATCAGCACTAAGAATAATTTTAAAAATTTTCTTCTCTTCACCTATTTTGTCAAAACAATTATCAAGACATGTATTTTAGAGTATAAAGGGCTGGGATTTATCTCAGTGTTGAAGTGCTTGCCTTGTATATACAAAGCCCTGGGTTTGATCCCCAGTTCCAAAAAAGAAAAGATAAAAAAAAAAAAAATCCCAACCAAAAAAAAAAAGTAGAGTTTAAAGGTCATGACTAGCAATACTCCTCTTATCTCTGACTTATGAACAAAGAAAGAAATCTAAATACTAGTTTTATTACTGGTAAGATTGTACTTAAAAAAAAGTGTAGACTGGTCTTAAAGCCAAAGAGTGTTTCCTATTATTTCCCAACCCAAGTGTAATATAAGAATCCTTTTCAGCAGAGTTGTAGGTTGCCTTCAGAAAAAAGTTCTTTCTCTCACTTGCCTGTATTTAGCCAAAAAAAGAAAGGGAATCTGGAATGAATGTGCACACAATAAAGAAGAAAAACAGCAGACTTCTTATGTGTAAGAGGTGAGCAATCTTTAAAGATAACTTTCTGCCTAAATATTTGCAATATAAATAAGCCATTTTCCCACAACTAAGATTGTAAACTCTATGGCTCTTTGATCAATTCAGGTGGAGGCAAATTGGTTCTTTAATCATTGTAACCATCACGAGTTCAGAGTTGAACTCACCAATGTGTCTGTAAGTGTTCTCTACTGAGAAACTGATGATCTCAGTGAAGTCATGTGACCAAATATCAGGTGACTGGTGATTTGTTGAATATTTAACCAACTGTTGGTTAGTTAAAAATCATGTAACTATAAGATGCACTTACTATATAGATATGTTAAAGAAAAACTAAAATTCAGAATAACATCTAATTCACTTTAAGCAGAGTCCTTTCTGTAGGTTTATCAGAACTTTTTGTATTTATGATGACAACATACAATGTGAATCTCCAAAGTAGTATATAATGTGATAAGCAGGGTTTTTAACACTAATTTTTTATGGCACCCTTATAAACATATTCCATAATAGCATTCTGTGATACATCTGTTTAGTAAACACTGCTGCAGAAGTTAGAGAGGCTTAGGCACATATGGCAATACATCATTTAATATATAATTTATAAAACAAACAAATACTGTACAAACTAAGCTAACTTAATGATTTATTTTCTCTTCATCCATAAATTATATATTGAGGTGAAAAATATATACAGAGGTTAAAAATAGAGTTCCAGTTTTCATTACATTATGGGGAAGAAGTGGTAGATAAAAATAAAGAATATATCATAAATCATGGAAGTGCCTCAAAACAGAGCCATGGTGAAGGAATAATAGTGATGATGGTGTGCTAATTTGCATAAATCATTTAAGAAAACACCTCTTTGTGAAACTGACATTTGAGTAGTCATCTCAAGGAGAAGAAAAATTGAACCAGGAAGATACCTGAGGAAAAGTGTGTTCAGGTTGAATTATAAGGACCAAGGGTCTGAACGTGAGAATGTTTAAAATAAGACCTAGTGTGAATGGAGTTGTGCTTGGTAGAAGAAATGCACTAAGGTAGAAGGACCTGGTTATATTGTACTTTTACACCTTCATAAGGGTTTTTAAATTTTAAATATCATTCTAAACAAGGTAGCCTTTGGACTGAGAAATTACATGGATTCAATGTCCTTTTATTTAATTTTTTATATGTCCACATAGGAAAAGTCTGAGGCATGAAAATATTTTAAGTGAGAAAATTAAGAGGGTTTTTGTGGTTTTTTTTGACATTTCAAATTTGACATCCTTAGAAAGCTGTCAAGCAGGGATATTAGGACATAATTTTTAGAAATTTAAGGAAAGTTTCTGCCTTGGAAAAATAAGGACTTATTCTGGTTTTCTAGAATAAATGATAAATAGATAAATATTATATCTCTTTTTAAAATATTATTTTAAATCATAAGTACCCATGAAAATCTACTAAGGAGGAAATGTGGTTTAGATATAAAAATATTTAGAGTAAAAACTATTATTGACTCTGGTGAAGGTTAACCCTGTACTTGGTCAGAGACTTTGGAATGCAATAATTTTAAATAAAATTATTAATCTTTTGTTGTCTATAAGGAATGACATTGAGATTTTAACTGGAATCACATTGAATCTGTATAGTGCTTTGGGTAGCATGGCCTTATAGAAAGAGAAAAGGCAATCATGAACTTCATTTGGAAAAATAAGAGACCCAGAATAGCCAAAGTAATTCTTAGCAAGAAGAGTGAAACAGAAGGCATTATAATACCAGACCTTAAACTATACTATAAAGCTATAGTAACAAAAATGACATGGCATTTGTACCAAAATAGACATGTAGACCAATGATATAGAATAGAAGACACAGAGACAAACTCACATAAATACAATTATCTCACACTAGAAAAAGATGCCAAATACGTACATTGGAGAAAAGATAGTCTCTTCAACAAATGGTGCAGGGAAAACTGGAAATCCATATATATGCAGTAAAATGAAACTCAACTCAACTCAAAGTGGATCAAGGGCCTAGGAATTAGATCAGAGACCCTGTGCCTAATAGAGGAAAAATTAGGCCCAAACTTTCATCACATTGGATTAGTCTTCAACTTCCTTAACAAGACTCCTAAAGTGCAAGTAGAATCAAGAATCAATAAATAGGATGGATTCAAACTAAAAAACTTCTTCTCAGCAAAAGAAACAATAAATGAAGTAAAGAGAGAGCCCACATTCTGGAAGCAAACTTTTGCCACACACATGTCAGATAGAGCACTGAACTCCAGGACATATAAAGAATTCAAAAACCTTAATATCAAAAAAGCAAACAACCCAATCAATAAATGGGCTAAGGAGCTGAACAGACACTTCTCAGAAGAAGATATATCAATTGATCAACAAATATATGAAAAAATATTCAACATCTCCAGCTATTAGAGAAATAAAAATCAGAACTACTTTAAGATTTTATCTCACTTCAGTCACAATGGCAGTTATCAAGAATATAAACAATAAGTGTTGGCAAGAATGTGGTGGAAAAGGTACGCTCATACATTGCTGGTGGGACTGCAAATTGGTGCCACCTCTCTGGATAGCAGATTTCTTAGAAAACTTGGAATGGAACCACCATTTGACTCAGCTATCCCACTCAGCCTAAACCCAAAGGACTTAAAAACAGCATACTGCAGTGACACAGCCACTTCAATATTTGTAGCAGTACATTTCACAATAGCTAAACTGTGGAACCAACCTAGATGTCCTTTAATATATGAATTGAAAAAGAAACTGTGGTATATATACATAATGAAAAGTTACTCAGCATTAAAACAGAATAAAATTGTGGCATTTGCAGGTAAATGGATATAGTTGAAGAACATAATTCTAAGCAAAATAAGCCAATCCCTAAAAACCCAGAGCTGAATGTTTCTCTGATTAGTGAATGTTAATCCACAATGTGGGGGGAATGGGGTGAGTGGAAGATCTTTGGATGGGGCAAAGGACAGGAGAGGAGGGGGCAATGGAATGAGATGGACATCATTACCCTAAGTACATGTATGATTGCATAAATGGTATGACTGATTCATATACAACCAGAGAAGTGAAAAATTCTGCTCCATTTGTGTACAATGAATCGAAGAACTTTCCACTGTCATGTAGAACTGATTAGAATAAAAAATCTTTAAAAAAAAGAATGAAAATAACATCCTTGAACACTATAGAACAAATGGATCTAAAAGACATACAGAGAACTCGATACCCAAGAATATTGTTAAAATAATTCTCAAGTTCACAAAGAACATTCTCTCAGATAAATTTCAAACTAGTTCACAAAACAATTTGTAACAACCTGAAGGAGATTAAAATCATTCTAACTATATATTTTTTTATTTTGTTTTGTACTGGGAATTGAACCCAAGGCATTTTACTACTGAGATAAATCCCCCTCATATTTTATTTTTTTAGGTTGAGACAAGGTCTCATGAAGTTGCTTAGGGCCTCACTAAATTGCTGAGGCTTTCCTTGAATGTGTGATCCTCCTACGTCAGCCTCTTAAATGCTGGGATCAGAAGCATGCACCAGTGCACTCAGCTCCAAGCAACTTTTTGGAGCATCAGGAAGAAACTATAAATCACTAATATTAGAATATAAAAGAATTAAAAATACATTAAAACATTGAAAATGAGGTCCATCTTCACACTTATTTTTCTCTTACTTCCTTATATATGCTGAAAACATCAGATCCTTTACTTTCTGTGTTTGGCTTATTTTACTTAGCATAATGTTCTTAAGTTCCATCTATTTATCAGTAAATGCCATCATTTTGTTCTCCTTTATGGCTGAGTAAAACTTCATTGTGTATATATACCATATTTTCTTTATCCATTTATTGGCCAATTGGCACCTGTCTGGTTCCATAACTTGGCTATTGTGAATTATGCTGTTGTAAATATTGATGTGCTTGTATCACTATAGTATATGATTTTAGTTCTTTTGGATAAATAACAAGTAGTGGAATAACTGGGTTTTATGGTGGTTCCATTCCTAGTTTTATGAAGTAAATTTGCTTTTTCATTAGCAGTATTTATTCAACTTATTTTTCTTACTTGTAAATAATAAGATTACATAATACACAGCTTATCTAGATAACTAGAAGTTGGAAAAAAAACAAAGAAGGATTAGAATGGAATAAAAATGATAGTGGTTTGGGGGAACTATTGTAACCTTAAAAGGAGTGTTAAGCTTACCTTGACCAAAAAAGAAATATAGATGTAAATATCTAATTTGTTTCCTAAGGGTTTTGTCTTCCATATAAAGAGACAATCAGTAGCCTCAACATATGGATACTGGCTCACTACTTCAAGAAAGTAATATGATTAATGTCCTTTATTATAGCCTGGCATGTAGGATGTATCAACACACTTTGGAGAAGAAAAGTAGATCTTTACTATAAGATATGTTCACTTGCAAACATTTCTAGGTTATTCTGGCTTCCGATCTCTGGGAAGCTAATTGCCCCAGAGCAGTGGGTTTTTTCTTTTTGTTTGTTTGTTTACTTCTCCCTCCCAAAGAGGAAGCTGTGGGTTATCACTGAGTCACTGAGTTGTTATGGTTTCCATCCTGTTGCCTATGCCAGTTTCACCATCCTGGTAGCTGGTATATATGTGCTCCTTTCTCTGCCTCCTTGTGTCACTGGCTCATTGTGTCCTTTAGGTTATGCAGGATAGAAATCAAACATGGCTAACAGAAGGTTAGAAAGAATTATTTATTAAACTTATTTGCATAGCAAGGTAGTTACTCCATAGATGGAGGAGTCAGGCAGCATAGTGCAAGATTTATTGTGGTATAACTGTACAGAGACATAGCATAATTTGATAGATTTTTATTACTCACTATTTCATCATGCCTTCTCCTCCTCCACCTCAATCCCTTTCATCTACTCTATTGGTCTTCCTTCTATTTTCATGAGATAAACTCCCTTTCTTAGTTCCTTGTTCCCCTCTCTCTTTAGCTTCCACATGTGAAAGAGAGCATTGCCCCTTGACTTTCTAAGTCTGGATTCTTTCACTTAGCATGATGTTCTCCAGTTTTATCCATTTACCAGCAAATTACATAATATCATTCACTTTTGTGGATGAGTAAAATTCTATTGTATATGCATATATATACGTTTTATTTATCTATTTAGCTGTTGAAGGGCACCTAGGTTGGTTCCATAACTTGGCTATTTTGAAATGTACTGCTATAAACATTAATATGTGTATATCACTATAATATGCTGATTTTAGTTCTTTGGGATATATGGCGAGAGCTGGGATGGTTGGATCCTATGGTAGTCCCATTCCTAGTCTTTTGAGGAATTTCTATACTACTTTATAAAGCAATTGTACTAATTTGCAATCCCACCAGCTACATAAATATACCTTTTCACTCTTACTTGTAAATAATAAGATTACATAATACACAGTATTATGATTACATAGTACAATTACAATTGTACTAATTTGCAATCCCACCAGCTACATAAATATACCTTTTCACTTTTAGCAGCAATTTTTTCTTATTTGTATTCTTGATGATTGCCATTCTAAGTGGAGTCAGTTGAAATCTTAGTCCAGATTTGGTTTGCATTTCTCTGATTGCTAAGGATGTTGAACATTTTTTCATAATTTGTTGGACACTTGTATTTGTTCTTTTGAGAGATGCCTATTTATATCCTTTGCCCTTTTATTAATTGTATTGCTTGATTTTTTGATAGGGCTGAAATTAATTTTTCTCTTTATAGTCCTAACATCTGCAGTGTGAAGAACTTATATTTTCTGTAAATTTTGAAATTCTTTTCCCTATTCTCATATCACATCTTCCCAACACATCCATTTTGGTCTGGTTTAATATGATTGGAATTCTGTATTCATTTGTTCATTACTGGTTTCTTGACGAATTTTGAACCCTGTGCTAGAAACTGCTAATCAACACTCAATTCCATCTTTCTCATCTCTCCTCTAGCAGTTCTCTTTGTACCTTAAATGATCTATTATCAATGTTTTCAGTGCTATTCCTTGGCTGATTTCAATAGTGACCTTTGTCTTGAATTGCAGCTGAGTAGGACTCACTCAGAAACTGATACTATCTTCAATGACAGCGGAGTTAGACATACTTCTAGATATTGTGTGATAGATTTCCCATTCTATTCTTGTGTTGTAACACTCTCAGGGCATTATATGCTGCCATTGTCATTCTCTAATTACTGTTTTGGCTTACACTCTTATCTCTCCAGTTTGGGCAGTATGGAACAATAAAAAGATTGTGAACTCTGAGCCAGGTTCAGTGGCACATGCCTTTAATCCCAGCACTTTGGGAGGCCGAGACAGGAGAACTGTGAGTTCAAAGCCAGCCTCAGCAATGGAGAGCCTAAGCAACTCAGTGAGACCCTGCCTCTACATAAAACACAAAATGGGGCTGAGGGTGTGGCTCAGTGGCCCAGTGCCCCTGAGTTCAATCCCTGGTACCAAAAAAACAAGATTGCAAACTCTAGCATCATACAGGCCTATCATGAAATTAAACAAAATTAAAACCAAAATAAGATATGTCCAAGATAATAATTCAAAAATTTCCAGATTGCTTTTATTATGAAAAGCAATAGTCTTTCCTGATCCTACTGTGCACATCCAAGTTCTTTCAGTGTTTTTTTTAAGTTCTAATAATTTATCCCATGATCCTAAATAAAACATATCTATTTCTGAAAATTACAATCCAATACTCTCCTAATCCCATCTAAATCTAGCATCCAATTCTTTTTGTTTTTCTATTTTGTCTGTTCTTATTTCAAATTTTGATAGTGATGTGATGATTATTACTTTTAGTGAATTTATTGATTACTTTTATAATTCTAAAAAGTATTGTTGGCTGTCAATTTTTTTGTTACATCTCACTAAAACAAGAATGGTTATTCCTACACTTCCTTCATGTTTATTTACCCTTTTACTTTTGGGGGGGTAGTGCTGGAGATGGAACCCAGGGCCTACTCTGCAGCTGAGCCCCCGCCCTGGCACTTTTCTTCTTACTTCAGTCACACTTTTAATTTTATCTTGTCAAAGTCATTGACACATTCTATACTACAGGCATGACCAAATTTGCAAGATTTGTTTGAAGTCTAATCAATAAACTTGAAGTCTGATTCTAAGACTCTATTATGCCAGCCAAGTGGGAAATTCAATCTATTATTCTGGGACTCCTTTTCCTTAATTGCAGTTGGATGAGAATCCAGGAATCTTATGTGATATCCAGCAAAAATGAGAAGGACTTTAAATATTCAGTGCACCAGAGTCTCATTGATTATGCCGTGTTCACTTTTGGGAGCCTGGCAGGATACAAAGTCTAAGGGCTGCTGGAATGTGGTAACTTTTGTTCTTATCAAAGTCTTTGGAAATACCCCCTCTGCCTCTTTACATGACCTTTGCCCCGAGTACTGCAATACCTCCATTTTCTGGAAAACAAAGGTGTTAGGTCAGAGACAGAAGCAGAGAGTAGCCGACCCGCTCCCTCCTGCTCTGCATGGCCGCCGCTGCCGCCACTGCCCCCACCGCCCCCACCGGGACTGCAGGAGCCAAGTGTGGGCAGCTAGGCAGCCCTCGCCCGCAGCCTGGATGGCGGCATTAAGCCCTGCCGGGGCGCCCAACCCCTGAGGGCACTTTCCAAAAGCTCCTCTCTCTCTCTCTCCCCTTACCCCCTTGTCCATGGCTGCCAGAGGCTGAGCAGACCGCCCTCCCTGGAGCGCGCCAATGGCAGTACATGCACACCTAACACGCCAACATGGCAGCCTCCAGTAGCCGATAGGGAAAGAACAGCAAACCTTCAACATGAGAACCGCCATGACTCCTGGCTTATCCTGGAAGGACTCTGATCTCACCAGCTTCACCTAACCAATCTCAGAGGACACTAGACTCTAGACCAACACCTCTTCCTACCCCAGGCCCTTCCCTTCCAGCCTCAAGCCTGCCTTATCCAGATGGGGAGGGCCCTTTAAATTCTGTATGGCACAAGGCTCTAATGCCATTTTCTGCCCAGTCAAGCCTGGTGACTGGGCGGGGGTGGGGAAGGGTGGGGGGTGGCCTGGGAGCATCCTTCCCAGAATAAAGCCTGTTCCGGTTCTGTTTCACTTCCATCTGGTCTTTTGGCTTTACAAAAAGGAAAAAGGATATCATTTGTTATAAGTAAATTTTTCTTCTTGTCACCTCCTAACAAATCTTCCTTGAGGTGAAGAAACACAAGGCTTGGGGAACCTATAAATATGTAATTCATGTACTTTCAGTACTAAGTTATTTTGATAATTAAATATCAGTTTTAGCATGACATCATAGGGGTCAATATCAAGGAGAGTTGAGCCCCTGAAAAATGGGTGTCCATATCCTTGCCATTGAAATCATATTGTCTCCTGATTAACATCCAATGGCTTATTTGTCCACAAAGGCCCCCATCTAGCTTGTCTTTATAGTTACAGGAATCAGTTGGTATGCCAACATTTTCTTTCCTGACTTGATCCACTGAAATTCCTTTTTAAATTTGTACTGTTTTTTTCCTCAAATTTCTTATTAAACTCATTATATCCTCAATATATTTAAGCATTATAAAATGCTTAAAATAGGTTTTGTGTGTGTGTGTGTGACAACATAAATTCCTTAAAAATTGGCAATTCATTGTGAAAAGTGAGATTCAGCTTTTAAAACTAGAAACCTGTTCTTCTACCTCTTACTTTCATTCCTTTACTGATCTTCCTTTGATTTTCATGAGATCCCTATCCTCAACTTTCTTTTCCTTTTTCCTCTCTAATTTCTGTACATGAGAGAAAACATAAGATCCTTGACTTTCTGAGTTTGATATATTTCACTTTACACAATAGTCTGTAGTTCCATTTTGCAAAAGACATAATTTTATTTTTCTTTATGGTTGAACAAAACTCCATTGTGTATATATACCATATTTTCTTTAGACATTCATCCATGGATGGACACCTAGGCTGGTTCTATAGTTTGGCTAATGTGAATTGTGCTGCTATAAATACAGGTATGTATGTATCACTGTAGTATGATGACTTTAATTTTTCAGGATAAATATTGAGGAGTGGTATAGCTGGGTCAAATGGTCCTTCCATGCCTAGCTTCTTGAGGAAACTCTATACTGATTTTCATAGTGTTTGTACTAATTTACAATGCCAACAATATTGTAAAAGTATTACTTTTTTTCCTTACATCTTCTTCGGTATTTATTATTGTTTATATTCTTGATGACTGCCATTGTGACTGGGATGAGATGAAATCTCAGTGTACTTTTGTTTTTGCATTTCCCTAGTTGCTAATGATTTCACACATTTTTTCACATATTTTTTGGACATTTGTATTTGAGAAAAGTCTGTTTAATTCATTTGGCCATTTGTTAATTGGGTTACTGATTTTTTTGGCATAAAGTTTTTTGAGCTCTTTGTATATTTTAGGTATTAACTCTGACAGATGAGTAACTAGCAATGATTTTCTACCATTCTCTAGGTTCTTTCTTCACATTCCTAATTGTTTTCTTCCCTGTGCAGAAGCTTTTTAATTTGATGTTATCCCAAATTACATTTTCTGAGCTTTAGGAGTCCCTATTGTGAAAGTTGTTGTCTGTGCCTACGTGCTGGTTTGTTGATCTTACATTTTCTTCTAGGAGTTGCATAGTTTCTGGTCTAATTCCTAGGTCTTTGATATATTTTGAGTTGATTTTTGTGCAGGGTGAGAGATAAGGGTCTAGTTTCATTATTCTACATATGAATAACCAGTTGTCCCAGCACCACTTGTTAAAAAGGCTATTGTTTCTTCAATGTATGTTTTTGTCACTTTGTCAAGGATCAGATGATTGTAGATGTTTGGGTTTGTCACTATGTCTTTTAGTCTGTACCATTGGTCTACATGTCGGTTTTGGTTAATATAGCTGTGCAGTATAGTTTGAAGTCTAGTCCTTCAATATTGCTTTTTTTGGCTTAGAATTACTTGACTATTCTGGTTCTTTCATTCTTCCAAATAAATTTTAGTACTGTTTTTCTAGTTCTGTGAAATATGTCACTGGTATTTTTATGGAGATTCCATTGAATCTGTATATTGCTTTTGATAGTGTGGCCATTTTAACAATAGTAATTCTGTCCATCATGAACATGAGAGGGCTTTCTATCTTCTGAGGTATTCTTCAATTTCTTTCTTCAATGTTCTATAGTTTTCATTGTAAAGATCTTTTCCCTCCTTGGTTAGGTTTTCCTAGGCAATTTATTTATTTATTTATTTATTGAGACTGTTGCGAATAGAATTCTTAATGAAAAATGAAGAAATCTTTTCCACTGAGATGGTCAAAATAGTTGACAAGAATGGATGGTCACTGTCTATTACTAATAATCTTTCTGTTTCTTCTTTAGCTATGTACAGAGAGTGAGAGCAAGAACTGAAGGTTGTTAACCCCTTCCTATTTTTTTGTTGTTGTTGTTGTTGTTTTCTGAGCTGCCAGTTGGAGTGTCTGTCTTAAGACTGAAGATGGTTGAAATAAATCTAAGTTTCCCTTCTCACCAGTATGAGGTAGAATGGAATGGGAAGTACTGTCAGAGTTTTGTCTGCACAGAGATTGGTGCATTTCCAGGGTGGGGCTGATGCAGAGTTCTATGAAGAGAATTCTGGTAGGTGGGGCTTAGGTCTAGTTTGGCTTCCTGGGCTTTGTTGAGTGGCATCTGCTTGGAGAAATTAGATCAATGAGGCCCTAGGGCTTGGCATTTGCTAATTTTGTGGGAAGTCTGGATCTCAGGAGCCTCACAAGAATTATTCTTGTGGAGCACCAAAACCACAAACACAACCTTCTCAGGGTTAGGCCTTGAGTGTATTTACATCTTTCTGTTTAGATTCACAGTCTGCTTCAGTTTATTATAAGAGCTGCCAGACTTAGAGGAGTAAGGAGTTGGGCTTCCCTTTGCTTTTCTGACTGAATCCCCCTGGGTAGAATTTTCTCTGTGCCTGTTTCACTCATGTTCTGCTAGATACACCCTAGGCCACAAGGTAGGTGCTTGATGGAATAGTGTGACAGTGTTTGCTATGATTTCCCAGCTCCCACAGCAGCAGTTGTAGCAAGGCTACCTCAAGATGATTCCTGCTTCAGCTCCCTGCAGCCAGTTGAAGCACTTCTCAAACACCAATGCCACAGTGCAGCCTCTGGATCAGCCAAGTTCAGGCTGCTTTTCTGGGTTTTTTTTTTTTTTTTTTGTACAAAATCTGTGTTGCTCTTTCCCACTTTGGTGAACTGCTGCTTCTGTGACTGCTGTCACATCTGTCTTGGGTCCAATGTACTTTTTCTTCTTTGTTTAATATACTCCAATTTCTGAATCTCTAAGATGCTCTGATAGTCCCATATTGAATTTTAATGAAGTCTCTCTTTTACCCACCCTGCTGAGAGACAGTACTAACTCTGTTTGAATCTCAATCAACAGAACAACTAGGAATGCAGCCTTCCTCTAATCTGTCATCTTGAATCTCCTTAAGGTATTATGTGATCTACTTTTTTTAATTGGTTGATCTACTTTTTGAATAAATAAATGTGGAATGGTTAAGTGTTAAAACAAACATTTGGAGAAAGCTGAGGCAAAATATTACCTCACAGAATAGATATTTGGTATATAAGAATAAATGTACATTTATCAAAATTATTGCAGCTAAATTTTCTAGTCATTAAGTCACAAGAGCTTGACCACATAGTATATCAACAATTCCATAACACTCAATTTCTGGATTGCAATAAATCACTTATTTTCAAAGAGATTTCTGAAGAGCCAGTGTATCCTTGGGGTTCTTCATTTTCCTCTAACACTGTCTTCTTTTAGCAATACAATTTATCTTTGATTATGTTTAGATTGGACAATTTATTATGAGCCTTGTGTATTTTTTTCCTCTTAAACTGTGATGGTGTGCTGTATTCTTAAAAGGTGAAGAACCTACAAAGTAGGAATTTTCTGGTAAGAAACATGCTTACCTAAATGAAATTTATGACTATTGTCATAAATTCTAGTTTACCAAGTAATTTTACAACAAATAAAATTATGATATAGTTTAATTTCTATTTTTCTACCTTTGCTATTTAAAACCTTTTGCAAAAAGGAGGTCATACTGTTCTTAGATACCATACTGTCTTAATATTTATGTTTACTGCTATTCCATTTCCTTATTTAAATATAAAAAGTAAAAAATTTAATATGAAGTTAACAATTTCTTGCAATCATAATTTCTAGGAGCCATTTATTCTGCTCAAAATTAATGTGCATTTTTATTTGACTGATAGACTTCAACATATAAACATAGAATAAGATTTTCATTGAAATTACATTGAGAATGCCTAAGAATATTTTAAATCAAATATTCAGGTATCAATAATAAATTTAAATGAAAGTTGTTCTT
>PVHX01025174.1:0-22770 GCA_004024805.1 Geosciurus inauris | reverse complement strand
TTGGTACCGGGGATTGAACTCAGGGGCACTCGACCCCTGAGCCACATCCCCAGCCCTATTTTGTGTTTTATGTAGAGACAGGGTCTCA
The DNA here is from genome assembly GCA_004024805.1 of Geosciurus inauris. Taxonomy (NCBI): domain Eukaryota; kingdom Metazoa; phylum Chordata; class Mammalia; order Rodentia; family Sciuridae; genus Geosciurus; species Geosciurus inauris. The sequence goes on along the minus strand of PVHX01025174.1, from coordinate 22,682 downwards.
CTGAGTTGCTTAGCACCTCGCCCTTGCTGAGGCTGGCTTTGAACTCGCGATTCTCCTGTCTCAGCCTCCCTAAGTGCTGGGATTACAAGCGTGAGCCACCGCGCCCGGCTAAAATACTTCTTAACTTGGATTTCTCTTTTCAGTTTTCTACTGCTATTGAAGAATATAATTGTGCATTAACAGAGAAGAAATATGTCACTGCTGCTCAGCACCTGGAAGAGGTATTAAAAGCTTTCTCCAAAACATAAGCAACTAATGCTGTTCTTGTTCTTAGTATATGTTGTGTTCTGTGTTAATTGATACATTCTGTGAATATATCAATTAAGAACAAATATATTCTTAATTGCTCTAAGTCCAGATGTAGTGTTTAACAATGCTTCCATTTCACTACCAGGCACAGAAATGCTTGAAGTTATTAAAATCCAGAAAATGCTTTGATTTAAAAATACTGAAATCTCTCAGCATGGAGCTCACAATACAGAAACAGAACATACTTTATCACCTTGGAGAAGAGTGGCAGAAATTGATTGTATGGAAGTTCCCACCATCAAAAGGTGCTTCTGGCCTCAGGTGGACTGCTTTGCTTAATCTGCCAGAACCGTTTTGAACTCTGTGTATATTCTAAATATTTTGTATTGGAAGATGAGGTTTCATTTGTTAGTCTCCCAAGTCTATATTTAATCCTTATGATAAGGAGTCCCTGAAGTGCCCTTACTTTCCTTTCCTTACACCCTTTTTTCTGTTTTCTTCTCTAGGAAAGTGAGGATGAATGATTAGTGGTTGCGGTCTACATGGTGAGGGTGGAGTAGAGAAGGAGGTAGCAGTTTGAGATCATGCTGTTTCTTATTGCCTTGCAGAATGTACCTGTTATAAAGAGACCTAATTCCAACAGTTATCTTGGATGGAAAGCTTAAAGAAGCCATTTAGTCATTCTCTCTTGCTGAGGGAAGAAGGCAGGAAGGGCAGAGCAAGAGGGACTATGGGTAGAAAATGAGTTTGGCTCAGTTCTTTTTCAGTCCTTGGGGGAAATATGAAGGAAGTATTTTGAAGGAAGTAATTTTAGAAAACAGTTTTGGATTCTACTCACAAGTAGACTGAAGAGAGGATGGCAGGTGTGTTGAGCTTTTTGTTATAACACACACTACCTGTTAAACTTGTTTGGCAGGTTTTTTTCTCTCTCTTTTTTTAGTTGTGGATGGACATAGTAACTTTGTTTTATTTATTTTTATGTGATGCTGAGGCCCAAACCCATTGCCTCACAGGTGCTAGGCAAATGCTCTACCACTGAGCTACAACCCTAGCCCAAGCAGATGTATCTCTTGTTAAAAAAATAACATAAAAGAGGAGGTCTATAGAATTAGGAATTCATTTTTCTTTCTTTGCTTTCAGTCAGTCATTCAATATATATTTAGTTAGCATTTCTTTAGGCAGTCATCTTTTACAGTTAATTTGTTTCTCTGGACATATAAAAAAAAGTCATTTCCTGTTTTAAAGTGATGCCAGTGACATGCATATCATGATTAATATTTGGTTGCATTAGAATATATTGTAATGAAACCACATTTTTAGAAATCTCTGGACAATCAGCTCTGAGGAGTAGAAATGAGATCATCATGTATTGCTGAAACAGCTCATATTTTTTCCCCTTTATTCTTAGATACCAGCAGTTTAGAATCTTGCCTGCAAACAGAACTTCATTTGTGTACTGAACAATCCCAGAAGGAGGAGAAGACCCTTATGCCATCCATCAGTTCTGTCCTCTTGGCATTTTCTATTCTCGGAGAACTACACACTAAGCTTAAATCATTCGGTAAAGCATATGGTTTGTTTCCTTCATATTGAAGTCTCAGAAGGCCCAGTGTTCAGAGGATGACAAGATTATAAAATATTCTCTGGAGAGTATTTATGACAGCGTTTTGCCTCATGAGTCATCAAAAGGATAAAAAGGGCTTGTATCCTTTATTTTTTCCTTTAGAAAAAAACCTAGTTTCTATTTACTTATTTTGTTTTTTAGTAACTGGAAATCAAAAAAATTTCAGTGGGAAAACTTGCAGTGCATAAAGTCATAGTATATGTATTTTGGTTGTGAGAATGAACAATGTATCTATCGATAATAGGTTTTTCTTTTGCATGTGTACTCTCTTTAGAAGTTTCTTCATGATTTTTGATGAATATTCATATGATTTTCAGGTCAAATGCTGCTGAAATATATCCTTAGGCCTCTGGCATCTTGCCCATCCCTCTGTGCAGTGATAGAAAGCCAGCCTAATACAGTTGTTGTTCGTTTTGAATCTCTGGTGACTGACTTGGAACATCCATCACCATCTGAAGTTTTTGAAAAGATCCGGCTGGTGCTAGAAGTACTCCAGAAACAGCTTATGGGTATGTATCCCCAAAACAGTACTTTTATACTTTGGAAAAATATTCTTTTAAAAAGTAAATATTGTTCTATTTTAAAGTTGAAATGCCTGTAATGTGAATGAAGGGAGGAGCAGAAGTAAGCTATGCCATAGGAACAAAGTAATTACCTTATTTCTTGCCTACTTTGCATTTCTTCCCTGCTCTATATTGACAAGTCTGTCATCATTGGTACCCCATATTCTGTATTTGTAATTTTATTTTAGTTGAATGCCAGGATTTACTTTTCTTACTGAACTTCTAGTAACAATTCATTTTGGGAATCTTGGATTAATTACAGGAAGAGAAATTAATCAAATGTCATTTTACATGTTTCCATGGGTAAATTCCGTTAATCTGATGTAGACAAACACTGGGTTTAACATAGAAAATAAATTATATTTCAGCTTAGCCTATTGGTTAGATATTTATTCACATTAGAAATAAGTAATATTTTTAAAAAATTTTTTTAGTTGTTGAATCTTTATTTTATTCATTTATTATTTATATGTGGTGCTGAGGATCAAACCCAGTGCCTCACGCATGCCGGGCAAGCGCTCTACCACTGAGCTACAGCCCTAGCCCTGAAATAACTAATTTCTATGTTGCTTTGAATCAGTTTGTTTATCCTATTAAAAGTAAAGTATTTTTGGTGTTTTATTGTCATACCATAGTTTTTATTTTCATACTATTGTTTTTTTAATCAATTTTTTTTTTTTTTGTATCAGGGATTGAACTCAGGGGTACTAGACTACTGAGCTACATTCCCCAGCCCTATTTTATGTTTTATGTAGAGACAGGGTCTCACTGAGTTGCTTAGCACCTCACCGTTGCTGAGGCTGGCTTTGAACTCAGGATTCTCCTGCCTCAGCCTCCCAAAGTGCTGGGATTTCAGGTGTGCACCACCGTGCCTGGCTATCAATTTGTTTTTTTAATCTTCATTTTGCTGTTCTCAGTTGTCTTGTTCAATACTTTAGCCAACATTCTGGCTCTGGAGAAAATAAAAATATGCTGTAGCTGGGCATAGTGACACATGTCTGTAATCTCAGTGATTCAAGAGGCTGAGGCAGCAGGATCATAAGTTTGAAACCAGCCTGGGCAACTTAGTGAGACCCTGTCTCAATAGAAAAGGAGGGAAAAAAAGAAAAAGGACTGGGGATGTGGCAATGTGGCTCAGAGGTAGAATACTCCTGGGTTCAATTCCAGTGCGCGCACACACATAATGCTATTGTTTTTAGGCTTTCCTGACACTCACATACTGTTTAGTTATATATATATGTAATTTGTCAGCAAAGCAAGAAATTCTTTGTATGGTTTTTATTGTTTTGCAATAGTAGGGATTTAACCCAGGGGCACTCTACTACTGAGAAAGTCTCTAGCTCCACTCACCTTTTTTTAAAAATTTTGAGACAGGGTCTTGCCATGATGTTCAGGCTGATCTTAAACTTGGCAGTCCTCCTGCCTCAGACTTCTGAGTACTGCCAGCACACCTGGCTTCTTTGTATAGTTTTGTGAGGAAGAAAAAAAAAATCCTAAGCCTTAAATAAACTGCAGAAGTTCAAGGTAGTTTTTTTGTTCTTAAATTCTTCACTTGGGGAGAAATGCAATTTTAAATTTATTAGCCCAGATGGTGGTGCACATCTTTAATTCCAGTAAGTCAGGAGGCTGAGACAGGAGGATAGCAAATTTGAGGCCAACTTCAGCAATTTAGCGAGACTCTCTCAAGAATAAAAAATTAAGCCGGGCGCAGTGGTTCATGCCTGTAATCCCAGCACTTTGGGAGGCTGAGATAGGAGAATTGAGAGTTCAAAGCCAGCCTCAGCAAAGGGTAGGCACTAAGCAACTCAGTGAGATTCTGTCTCTAAATAAAACACAAAATAGGGCTGGGGATGTGGCTCAGTGGTCGACCACCCCTGAGTTCAATCCTTGATAACCCCAGCAAAAAAAAAAAAAATTAAAAGGGTTGAAGAGGTAGCTGAGTGGAAAAACACCCCTGGGTTCAATCCCCTGCTACCATGAAACAAAAACAACAGTTTTTATTGGATATAAACAGTTTTAAAGCATCCAAGAATTGGAAGAGCCAATTAAATCAGATATCTCTGATGCTTTAATCTTCTCTTTATCATTCCCTCAATTGGTTAGATAGCACCCTGAGCACCTTTAGTGAGAGGGAGCTTACATCCTTTTAAGGTATTCCATCCTGTCTTGGGGCAACTGAGTACTGGAAGCATTCTGTTTTGTTTTGTTTTTTTAAATATGCACACCACTTATCTGTACTAAATACCTAAAGGCAAATTTAATCTTGGTGGGTCTTTAAAAATTTGTTCAAAATATCTTTCCCTGCGTTATCTGCTTTACTGAATGCTATTTCTTTTACATGGAACCATCTAGAACAGGTCTTATTCCTATTACACATGTTGGATTTTCATATTTACAATAGCTGTTATTTTCTGTATATCTTATAACCAATATATTCTTAGTTTTTTGAGTAACGTAGTTTTTTTTGGTACTGGGGATTGAACTCAGGGGTACTCGACCACTGAGCCCCGTCCCCAGCACTATTTTTTGTGTTTTATGTAGAGACAGGGTCTCACTGAGTTGCTTAGTGCCTCGCCCTTGCTGAGGCTGGCTTTGAACTCGAGATTCTCCTGTCTCAGCCTCCCAAAGTGCAGGGATTACAGGCTTGCGCCACCACGCCTGGCTTGAATGACATAGTTTTAAGTTGCCCTCATCTTCATTTCTCTTCTGTTGTTTTCCTAAAGCCTCTTTCCTTGTCTTGTGGCCTTTGGCTGTATCTCACATGACATTTTCTCAGTGTGCTCCCATCTCTGGTGTCTTTCTCTCGTCTTATAAATACACCAGTAGGGCTGGGATTGTAGCTCAGGGGTAGAGCACTTGCCTTGCATGCATGAAGTACTGGGTTCAATTCTCAGCACCACATAAAAATAAATAAGTAAAATAAAGATATTGTGTCCATTTACAACTAAAAAAAAAGTCACCAGTAATATTGGATCAGGAATTTATTTAACCTTAATTACCCCTTTAAAGTTCCTATTCTCCAAATATAGTCACATTGGGTATTAGGACTTCAAAAATACGAATTTTGTGGGGATGCAGTTTAGTCCTTGGCAAGTCTTTGTGTATTTATATATAATTTGGCAAATTTACATATACCTTATTTGTATATAATGTGATATTAGTAGCAAAACCAAGTACATTGCCATTTTGTATCTTAGATTATTTGAGTATTTGGCAAGCATTCCTTTCAAGAAAATATTGAAGATAATACTGCAATAAATCTTCCTAAAACTCTTGCAGACTCAACTAATGATCCATTATATTGTCTTCTGTTTCTTTTGACAGTTCCCTAAAGTATCATCTAAAGCTAAAGAAAAGTATTTGTAATTTTTCACAAATTTATGGTCATTGCATATTTATAAACTGAATGATTTTAACAACTATATTCATTGCACTGTTCATAGAGTCTGTTTCACAATAAAACTTCAATACAAATATTGATCATGCAGAGGAGTGAAATAAGGGCATCATCAGTGTCTTGTTTTAAGATTTCAATAAATCTGGAATTTTTTTAACCTAACATGGCACTGGAACACTGTTGTGATAGAAACTAATTTTTTCATACTTAGAGCTGAAATTTTTCTTTGACAAATGTAAAAGATTAAAAAAAAAATCTATGCCACAAGATTAATGTTTTGGGCTGTGAATTGACAGCATTTCATTGTATATTTAGAAGTCCTTTTAGACAGAATGTACCTAAAGTATCATCTAAAGATAAAGTATTTGCAATTTTTCACAAATTGAACCAGTTGATCTTTGATATTGTTAGAAAGATCTTACATTTATGGGCAGTATTGTATGCTGGCTTAATTAAAAATCTTCCACATTTTTAAAAATATCTTTTCCTTATAATTAACTAAGAAATTTAACTGAAATAATAGATTCTTTTATCATTTCTTTATCTGAAAATTATTTTTTTTTGGTATAAGAATCCAAGTCATAGCCGGGCGCGGTGGCTCAAGCCTGTAATCCCAGCACTTAGGGAGGCTGAGACAGGAGAATCGCGAGTTCAAAGCCAGCCTCAGCAACGGCGAGTGCTAAGCAACTCAGTGAGACCCTGTCTCTACATAAAACACAAAATAGGGCTGGGGATGTGGCTCAGTGGTCGAGTACCCCTGAGGTCAATCCCCAGTAACAAAAAAAAAAAAAAAAAAGAATCCAAGTCATTTTGTAGCTGGCCAAAGTTAAAAAAGTTCAGGTCTTGTTAAAAATCACATTTTTTGTTGATCCTTGTGATTTCAAATGACTAATTTTGCTGAAAATATTTAAGATTGTTCACTTTAAGATAAGCGTGGGGATGCACAGCTCTAATCCTAGTGACTCGGAGGCTAAGGCAAGAGGATCACAAGTTTAAGGCCAGCCTCAGCAACTTAGTGAAACCTTTTGTCAAAATAAAAAGTAAAAAGGGCTGGGGATACAGCTGCGTGGTAAAACACCCCTGGGTTCAATCCCCAGTACTTTAAAAAAAAAAAAAAGCACAGAACTATTCTATTACTACAATGCTCCCTATTCCATTTTAAAACTTGAATTTAAATTAAAGTTTTAAAAAAATTAGTTCTTCAGTCATATTAGCTGTATTTCAAGTGCTTAGTAGCAAAGTGTTACTGGCTATTAGTGTATTGGACGATGTAGGCCTAAACTTTAGATACTAGAAGGTATCAGAGGTAGTATGGTCATCTTCTAAGATTTTTATTCCTTAAGGTTTTACTTGGTAAATCAGAACTAGATCCAAAATAGCTGGTCCCACTTATTGTTCCTCTGCCTTCTATACTGGCTGTTGATTCTTTTTTTTTTTTTTTTTTTTTTTTTTTTGGTACCAGGGATTGAACTCAGGGGCACTCGACCCCTGAGCCACATCCCCACCCCTATTTTGTGTTTTATGTAGAGACAGGGTCTCACTGAGTTGCTTAGCACCTCGCCTTTGCTGAGGCTGGCTTTGAACTCGCGATTCTCCTGTCTCAGCCTCCCTAAGTGCTGGGATTACAAGCGTGAGCCACCGCGCCCGGCTCTGGCTGTTGATTCTTAAGTAGTATTTTTTTATTTTTGGTTCTGGGTATTGAACTTAGGGGTGCTTAACTACTGAGCCATATCTTCAGCCCTCTTTATTTTTCATTTTGAGATAGGATTTTGCTAAGTTGCTTAGGGCCTCACTACTTAGGGCCTCAAACTTGCAGTCTTCCTGCTTCAGCCTCCCAAGTTCCTGGGATTATAGATGTGCACCACCACACCTGGCAATTAATAGGATATTTTAAATATAACATTTTCAAAATGTGTTGGGAAACACTACCATGAGATAAATTATAGAGGAGACATTGAAATATGTTTAGTGGACTAGATATTAACTCTGAAGTATTTGTTGATAATTTACTTAAGATAAATATATCCTATGCAGAGATGAAAAAGTATATTCATTAGTAAAGTGAGATTTTACTATAGTTTTAATTTTTGAGTGCAGATCTTTTGAGTGTTTGTCCTATAATCAGATCAGTAGCTTAAAAGTAGGTAATTACAATGTAGATGGTGTGAGTATAGGCAGTGATTTAGTACACAGAGTTCAGTTGAGCAGTGAAAATAAAATGATCATAATTATATGTCATGTATTGTACAACACAGTTGAGATGGCTTAGAGTTATCTGGGTTGTTTTCTTTCCCATCATCTTAAAATGGAAGAATTCTGGAAAACTAAGCAACTTAAGTATATATGAGGATTGTGAATGGTTTCTTATTTAACTTTTTCTTTTGAATTCAGATTTACCTCTTGACACTGACTTAGAAATTGAAAAAACATCTACGATCATATTGGCTGAGATGCTTGGTGATGTGATCTGGGAGGACTTGTCTGAGTGTCTCATAAAAAATTGTTTGGTTTATTCTATTCCAACAAGTAGCAGCAAGCTACAGCAATATGAGGAGGTAAAGAGCAGAGATATTACAGAAGATTTTGGGACATTATTGATTGCTGTTGCCTTTGTTTTTCTTTTCAGATCTTTTGTTTTCTGGTTATGCCTTGAAAAAAAATCGTTAATACAGAGTAGAAACAAATTTGCTGGGGCTGGGGTTATGGCACAGTGGCAGTGTGCTCACCTAGCACGCGGGAGGCACTGGGTTCGATCCTCAGCACCACATAAAAATAAAATAAAGATATTCTGTCCACCTATAACTAAAAAATAAATATTAAAAAAAATTTGCTATAACTTCTTTTCTTTTCTGACTTCTTACCTCTTTGAGGAAATATGCTTTCTTATTAAGTGTATTTTAAAAATTCTTTCATTCTTTTATCAGTTATAGTAGCTTTTGTGTGACACTTGTTGGCTTCTTTTTAGTGTTACCTTGAATCATAAAAAGTATATTTATATTAAAGATTTTTGCACTTTTACCAGAGTCAGAAATTTCTGTTGAAGATATTCTTCCTAATGAATTTAAGACTAGAAAACTGTATATTTTTAAACCTAGTAACTGATGGTTTGCTTTAAGACCTAAATGAACATTTAGTTCTTGTTTTTTCTGTGTGTTGGATTTGAAATTTTAACATTTGAAATGGAATATATGTACAGTTGACCCTTTGTATCTGTGGTTTCTGCATCCATGGATTCAACCAAATATAGATTGAAAATGTTTGGAAAAAAAAAAATTTTTTTTTTTTTTGGTACCAGGGATTGAACTCAGGGTTACTCAACCACTGAGCCACATCCCCAGCCCTATTTTGTGTTTTATGTAGAGACAGGGTCTCACTGAGTTGCTTAGCGCCTTGCCCTTGCTGAGGCTGGCTTTGAACTCGTGATTCTCCTGTCTCAGCCTCCCAAAGTGCTGGGATTACAGGTGTGTGCCACCGCGCCGGCGTGGAAAAACATTTTGGTCTCTACTGAATATGTACAGACTTTTCTTGTCATTATTCTCTAAATACAGTATAACTATTTACATAGCATTTACATTGTATTGTTGTAAGTAATCTAGAGACGATTTAAAGTACACAGGAGGATATGTGTAGGTAATATGCAAATATTGTTCCCTTTTTATACATGGGACTTAAATGTCCAGATTTTAGTATCTGAGAAGGGTCCTGGAACCAGTCTCTCACACATTTGAGGGATATTGCATATAATTCTCTTCTTTTTTTTTTTTATGCTTTCCTCTCTTAGATCATACAATCCACTGAAGAATTTGAAAATGCCCTAAAGGAGATGAGGTTTTTAAAAGGAGATACTACTGATTTGCTGAAATATGCTCGTAATATCAATTCTCATTTTGCTAACAAGAAGTGCCAGGATGTGATTGTGGCAGCTAGAAACCTAATGACCTCTGAAATCCACAATACTGTGAAGGTACCAGGGTTGTACTACATTAAATTTAGGAATCAGCTAATTTTTGAGACTTGTGGTAATGTGGAAGAGAGTATGTATGATAGTTGCTGGGCTTATGGAGGCAGATTATTAATCTTCTAAGCATGAGTTTTATCCTCTTTAAAGTGGTCCTAATATCTGCTTCTTCATTGGGAATTGTGAGGTCCAGATAAGATAACGTATTTGAAAGCATTGTGCTGGCACGGTGGCGCACGGTTGTAATCCCAGCGCTTTGGGAGGCTGAGACAGGAGAATCCTGAGTTCAAAGCCAGCCTCAGCATTGGCGAGGCGCTAAACAGCTCAGTGAGACCTCAGTGGTCGAGTACCCTTGAGTTCAATCAATCCCTGGTACCCCCCCCCCAAAAAAAAAGCATTGTATGAACCAAAAAAGCCTACATTAGTGTAATGGATTAGTTTTGCAAAAATTAGTAGATTATTATTTCAGATTTTAGTTCACAATTTTGTGACATACATACTTAGACTTTAATATGTTCACAAGTTGTATCCTATTGTGAAAAGGACGACTTTATCTCTTAAACTACTAGAGGGGAACTAGTTTTGAAGATAAGAAATAAAACAATTAAAACATTAGGGTAGGGCTGGGGTTGTGGCTCAGTAGTAGAGTGCTTGCCTGGCATGTGTGAGAGTTGGGTTCAACTCTCAGCATCACATATAAATGAATAAATAAAGGTCCATCAACAACTAAAAAAAAACAAAAACAAAAACAAAATATATATATATATAAAATTTAAAAATTTATATTTTTATATAAATATAAAAATTAGAGTATAAAATAAATGCAAGGGCAATGGACTAATTAATTGCATTAAGGGTAATTTATTCCTTAGACTTGGATAATGCTATGCATTTTTTGTTTGCTTTTATTTCTAGCACATAGAAAGTATTTGTTAAATGCAAGTTATTACTTGATTTAAGACAGTTGAGGCGATCCCTTATTGAAAGATTCCCAGCCATGTTTCTGCTGAAACCAAGGAGACTGGGTTTTTTTGTTTTGTTTTGTTTTTTGTTTTTTCTGTGGTGCTGGGGATTGAACCCAGGCCCTTGTGCATGCCAGGCAAACACTATCAACTGGTGCTATATCCCCAGCCCATGGGTTTGTTATTAATCCCTTCTTTGCCATGCTCCATTTTCTGGTATTCTGTTCTCATGTTCATTTCAATGAACTATTTAATTAGCCATATGAAATTCACAGATGTTAAACACATTTTGAGGTAATTTTGTTATGAGAGCTGAAAACTATCCAGTGCCAGAAACTGTGTTGTGTTTTCTTTTAAAATAAATAGTACTTGATTATGTCAGTCTTCTTACCAAAATTCAGTGGCTTCCCATCTCATTTAGAAAAAGACCCACTAACTTTCCAGTGGCTTACAAGGCCTTATGTGATGTGTCTCCCATCTCTTCTCTGACTCCATTTCTTGCATTCTTCACTATTCCAGGTACCTTGGATTCATAGCCAGTCCTTAAATGTGCCAGATCCCCACTTGGTTGCAGAATCTTTGAATTTCTTGTTCCCTCTGCTTATAGCGTTTTTATTGGAGATACTCACATGACTTTTCTATTTTTTTTTTAATTGGGTAACAGATTGAACTTGGGCACTCAACCACTGAGCCTCATCCCCATCCCTTTTTTTGTATTTAATTTAGAGGCAGAGTCTTACTGAGTTGCTTAGCACCTCACTGTTGCTGAGGCTGGCTTTGAACTCACGATTCTCCTGTTTCAGCCTCCCAAAGTGCTGGGATTACAGGTGTGCGCCACTGCACCTGTCTTGGTCTGGATCTATGACCAAGAATTGCTGAGCTCAGACTAATTTATCTAGGCAGATTCGTGGGGTGAATCACCAACCTCACAACAGGATGGGTTTTTTTTTTTTTAAATATATTTTTAGTTGTTGATGGATCTTTATTTTATTCATTCATTATTTTTTATATGTGGTGCTGAGGATCGAACCCAGTGCCTCACGCATGCTAGGCAAGCACTCTACCACTGAGCTACAGCCCCAGCCCCCCAGGATGGGTTTTATAAACTTTAATATGAGACAATACAACAAAGCAAGCAACAGTTATACTTTGCAATATTGAATCTTGTATATAATGAATCAATAATATAGAAAAACAGGAAGAGAGAGCAGCTCCAGCCCAATAAGCACTCATCAATCAACATCAGCTAACACAACACAGGTTTGCAAGTACACTCAAAGCATCATCATTACCTCCAGCACCCAGCCTTGGGTAAAATAAACAAACACATAGGTAAGAGCCTTCCTTCTCAAAGCACCATCATCACCTTCAGAGTCTTTCTCCTCAAAGCACCATTCAAGATCCTTCTTTACTCACAACAGCATCAACACCTTCAACACCTATACTCGGGTAAAATCAGCAAAATTAGCAAAATCAGCAACAACGAGGGTAGGGTAAGCATCACAGGTGTGAATCCTTCTTTTCCAGTTAAAGCGTCATCATCACCTTCAACACCCAGCCTTGGGTAAAATCAGCAACACCAAGAGTGGGGTAAAACAGCACAGGTGAGAATCTGCCTTCCACCTTGCAAGTCAGTTTCCTTCTTCTTCTCATCAGGTTCCTTCTTCTTACTCAAAACATCAGATTCTTTCTTCCCCGATTGAAATTTCTTCCCAGATGGATCCCCTTCTTCTTCTATCGAGTTGGATTCCTTCTCTCTTGCTCCGGTCCAGTTGGATACCTTCTTTCTTCCGTCCAGATGGGTCTTCTGTCCAGATGAAATCCTTCTCCTTCTTCTGGCTTCTCTCTCCTTTGGAGGGCTTAAAAAGACACAGCAACCCCTCCCAACATGCAGTCCAGCGTTATGCAGCTGGCCTTAGGCTGTAAAATCTCTGGGGAACTGGCCAGGTTCCAAAACTCACAGGATCAAAGGCTGAAAGCTTTGAGGCACCAAGAGCTAGTCAGTCAGATGGCCCCGAACAATAACCTTGAGGGTGCTTCCTCAAAGTTTTTCCAAATTCCTCACTAATGCGCTCCCCTGTCCTAAGTCACACTCAAGGATGGGCCCATATTACTAACTAACTATGCAGCACCCGACTCTGTCATGACTTTTCTATTAAAATCCTTCCTGACCCCACATTTTTGGAAGGGGTACTGGGTATTGAACCCAGGGCCTTGTACATAATAGGCAAATGCTGTACCACTGAACTTTATCCCCAGCCCTTTTTGAGACAGGGTCTCACTAAGTTGCCTAGATTGGTCTTGAAGTTGTGATCCTCCTGCCTAATACTAAGTAGTTGGGATTATAGACATGTACCCACACCCAGCTCTGACCAATTTTTTAGTAATTGTGATTGCCATCTATTTCCTAAACCCTTTCCTTGCTTTATTTTTCTTCATGTTACATAACAACCAATATTTTGTATATTCATTGTTTGTCCCTCTCTAAGTATGCTTCATGAGAGACAGGTTTTTGTGTTTTGTTTTGTTTACTGCCGTATCTCCAGTGAAAGTTCCTGGCACATACCCTCTGTACTAACTACTCATCTATTGACTCAATATTTGTTAAGTGAATTAGTATATCTCAGTTACCTATACATAGCTTCTTGACATAAGCAATATTATTACTGAATAGCTCATTGCTCTGTAACTTTAGTTTTGATGACTTTGTAAAAAATATTTTTTAGTTGTAGATGGACACAATATCTTTACTGATTTATTTTTATGTGGTGCTGAGGATCAAACCCAGTGCCTCACGCATGCGAGGCAAGTGCTCCACCCCTGAGTGTGATACCAGAGATTGAACCCAGGGGCATTCTACCACTGAGCTACATCGCCTGCTCTTTTTGTTTATTTATTTTAAAAATTTTGAGATACAGTATTAACTAAATTGCCCAGGCTGACCTCAATCTTGTGATTCTCCTGCCTCAGCCTCCAAGTAACCGGGATTGTAGGTGTATGCCCTATGCCTGTCCTGGGCTTAATATTTTAATCCTGTTGAACTTCATTTTCCTTTCATGTAATGTAAGATGATTGAACTAGATGGTCTCCAGCCCCCTATTCAACTTGTTTTGACATTGTAGGAAATTACATTTTCCCTTTGTACCTCTATACTAATATGTAGCTTCCTTTAGGCCAGGGTTTCTCAGCAGTAGTACTGTTGACATTTTGGACCAGATAATTATTTGCTGTGGAGGGCTGTCCATTGAGATGGTTAGCAGCATCCTATCTATCTTCAATTGGTTGGATGCTGGTAGCACCACTCCCAGTTGTGCCAGACATTGCCAAAATTGCCCCTGGTTAAGAACTACTGCTCCAGAATTCTATCCTGGTTCTTTCTCTTGGCATTTAGGCCCTGGAATGAAATCTAAATTGTCCAACTTTGAAAAGCTCTTCTTTTCTTTTCTAAAATCATTTCAGCTTACCTTTCATAGTCTTTATCTAAATTCTAATACAGTCCCTTAAATATTTTCACTTATTTTCCCAAAAGATTATACAGTTGTTTGTTAAACATCATCAAACTAGTAATTTGTTACCAAGAAGATTCTTCATTATAAACATGGAAAAATGATTTCAAGATATACATGACTAGCAGGCAAACAGTATAATTTTTTTTAAAGTGACAGCTTTCCTAATCAAAAGATCATAATCAGGGGCTGGAATTGTAGCTCAGTGGTACAAGCGCTTGCCTTGCATGCGTGAGGCACTGGGTTCGAGCCTCAGCACCACATAAAAATAAATAAAGATATTGTGTTCATCTACAACTAAAAAAATATTAAAAAAAAAGATCATAATCACTTCCACCCATTCCATGGGAGTATTATGATGCCATTGCTTAAAGCAATTACCTGGAAAGGGAGCTTGGAGTTCCCTTTTTAGTTTGAGATGACTGCTGCTAAAGAGGTCTTAACAAAATTTCAGATTCTTCACTCAAAAGGATCAGTGTTTGAATTTCTGGGTTAAGAAATCAAAATCTTGCCAAGTGTGGTAGCCTGTAATCCTAGTGGCTCAGGAGTCTGACTGAGGCAGGAGGATCTCAAATTCAAAGCCATCTTCAGCAAAAATGAGACACTAAGCAACTCAGTAAGACTCATCTCTAAATAAAATACAAAAAAAAAAAAGAAAGTAGGGCTGGGGATGTGGCTCAGTGGTTGAATGCCTCTGAGTCAATCCCCAGTACCCCCCACCCCGCCCCAAAGACTTAAAATCCCCAAAAACCAACTAGCTGGAAGCTACAAATCCTGTCAGATATCCAGGCATGTATGTATTAATGAGCTCTGCCACTAGGGCAACATCACAGAAAACAAAGAAATTATTTAAAAGGAACTGTTGAGCATTAGCTTCAAAATAAACATAGTTCATATGGCTAAACACTATGTTGTTTTCCTCAAAATATAACATTTATTTATAGCTCTAATGCTGACTGAGCAGCTTTTAAATGTAATAAATGATTTAGGTACATAAGTCATAGATTTTGCTTCCTATGAGAAAAACATTAAAATAAAAACTAAATAGCATCCCAGAAGCCCTGGTACATAACAACTTTGAAATTACATAGGAATATTCCCAATGAATCATTTGCATACAATAATTCAGACAGTTGAAAGAATCAATATTAGGCCCCAGTTCACACAAGTAAATATTATTATCCCTACATTCAACTTAATATACTCTACTGCTATAAGAAGGGTAGTAAATACCACTCATAATGTTAAGAGTCCAAATCAGTCAAGGATCAGGGTGGTATGGCATTTGGCTGTCTAATGAAGAAGTTAATAATTTCAGTTTGGCCTTTCTAACTAGAAGAAAATTCAAGTTTTCCTATTTTTCTTTGCTTTCATGGCTTTAATATTACCTTTTTTTTTTTTTTTTGCACCAGGGATTGAACTTAGGGGTACTTGACCACTGAGCCACATCCCCAGCCCTATTTTGTGTTTTATGTAGAGACAGGGTCTCACTGAGTTGCTTAGCAACTTGCTGTTGCTGAGGTTGACTTTGAACTCGAGATTCTCGTGTCTCAGCCTCCCAAAGTGCTGGGATTACTGGCGTGCGCCACTGTGCCTGACTCCCTTTCATTTTTTGAATAAGCCGAATATACTTTCTGATAAATACTGTCACTGAACAAATTATTTAAACATTGAGATTTTTACTAAATTGACACAGTGTTCCTACTAATTCATGTGTCAATTAGTACATCTTTACAACATTAGGGAAATATGAAAGACAAGGACTAATATGATCCTGTCATAAAAGGATAATATTCATAAAATAATACGTTCATTTTTGCCAGGGGATACTGGGGATCGAACGCAGAGGCACTTGACCACTAAGCCACATCTCCAGTCCTATTTTGTGTTTTATTTGGAGACAAGGTCTCACTGAGTTGCTTAGTGCCTCGCTTTTGCTGAGGCTTTGAACTTGCTATCCTTTTGCCTCAGTCTCTCAAGCCATTGGGATTACAGGCATGCACCCCTGTGCCCAGCCCAGCACATTCTTTTGAATGTGTTTTTATATTTTGACTTGAGAGAGAACCTTATTAGCTCTTACATTCTTCCATCTTTGAGTACTTTGCCCTCCTTGTGAAGTGACTTTTTAATTTTTTTGGTAACGCAGATTGGACCCAGGGGCAGTTAACCACTCAGCCACATCCCAGCCCTTTTTTATATCTTATTTAGACAGGCTTTCGCTAAGTTGCTTTGGGCCTTGCTAAATTGCTGAGGCTGGTTTTGAATTTGAGATTCTCTTGTCTCAGCCTCCTAAATCACTGGGATTACAGGCATGTGTCACCATGCCTGGCGTATTCTCATTTAAACTTGATATTAGCCCTCTGAAGTGGAAATTATTATACCATTTTATGGATTCGGAAGTCATTTGCTGACTTAAACATTTTTTTTAAACTTGGATTGTTTTCTATCAGAAAATTTACTGACAAGTCCAGTATGTGCAGAGCAGAGCTCCTATTCTTACAGTGGAATTAGGGAGCTTCCTGCCTCTGCCTGCTTAATATCTTCCTCTCTCTTCTCTCTCTCTCTCTCTTTTTTTGTGTGTGTGTGTGTGTGGCCCCTAAGACATCTTTGAGAAGCAAGGTTTGCAAGCCATTATTAGTATATTTTATTTATTTTATGAGAAAATTGAAAAAAAGTTTAATGACTTTGCTGAAAGTTAGATTGAAAACTATCACTGTCTCAAACTAGGCACAGTGGTGGATACCTATAATCCCAGTGATTCAAAAGACTGAAGCAGGAGGATTGCAAGTTCAAGGCCAGCATCAGCAACCTTGTGAGGCCTTAATCATCTTAGCGAGACCCTTCTTCAAAACAAAAAATAAAAAGGGTTGGAGGTATAGCTCAAGTAGTAAAGCACTCCTGGATTCAATTTCGGTACCAAAACAAAAACAAGATATCACTGTCTCCAGATTCTCAACTTGGGGATCTTTTAGTTTAGTCCCAACCAAGTCTAGTAATCTTCATTCCATGTAAATGTTAAGTAGGCTTTTTCAGTTTTGGTTTCGAGTTTTGTTTGTTTTTTAAGGGGAGAATACAGTAATCTGAATTAGTTTTTCCTTAGATTAAATTAACATATATGCCTGTTATGAAATAATTTAATAATGTAGTTAATGGAAAACAGAATTATAATGGTCTTAATAATCAATAGTCTAGTCTGAGAAAGGTGATTTTTGAAGGTCTGTTTTTCTTTTCTCCTTCCTTTCTTTCTTCTTTCCTTCCTTCCTGCACTGAGGATTGAACCCTGGAATACTGCACCACCAAGCTATATCCCTAGCTCCTTTTTAAAATTTTTTGAGACAAAGTGTCACTAAGTTACCAAGGGTGTCCTCAGTCTTGCAATCTTCTTGCCTCAGCCTCCTGAGTTACTGGGATTATACCATGTGTGACCACATCTACCTTTATTTTTCTTTTAATTAATTAATTAACATTTTTTGTCTTTTTGAGACAGGATATATGTTGCTCAGGCTGATCTTGAACTTCTGGGTTCAAGTGATCCTCTTGCCTCAGCCTTCTGGGTTACTGGGACCAAGGGTCCATGCCACTGTGCCCAATTTTGTAGATCTTTTCACTTACTTGAAGTCTTGGGCCAGTTGCAGAGTTTTGCTTTTCCATTAAGTTTAAAAGAGCTGAGAAGAATTTCATAGTAAAAGGGATTGCTTATTTCTTACCACATGCTGTCACCTACGGTGGAGCAGTTGTTAAAATAATGCCATATCTACTCAGATCTTTGAATTATTCCTTATAACCACAGCTTTATCTTCATGGAAGTCACCAGTGTCTTATTCTTTGCTTTATGCTTGCATTTGTATTATTCTAAAAACATGCATTTTTTATATTTCTCTTTGAATCTTAGATTACTCCCGATTCTAAGATAAGTGTGCCAGACTTACCCAGTCCTGATGAGGATAACAAGCTAGAAGTACAAAAAGTATCCAGAACTCAGTACAATGAAGCAGTGAATTTAGAACCTGAAAATACATTGGATCAGCATTCCTTTTCTTTGCCTACATGTCGCATCAGTGAATCTGTGAAGAAGTTGATGGAACTTGCTTATCAGACTTTATTAGAGGCAACAACTAGTAGTGACCAATGGTATGAATTCCAAGTTGTCTGAAAATGGCATTGATTTGGTTAAATGCTTATCTGAATAGACATTTGTTAAGTAAATTAGCTGGAATTCTTTTTTTTTTTCTATTTTTTTTCTAGAAAGACATAGCACACAAATATATATTGGTGTCTTTTAGTCATAATAATATAGATGTTAGAACAAGGTATAAAAATAGATGCACATATGTGGTTGCACATACAGGTTTATCTCACACTGAAAATTGTTAATCACTTTTTAATAAAACAGTATAATATTTAATTTTTACTTTTTCTGATAAAAATGAAATAATTTTACATGAGAAAGTACATGCAAAGAACCTAGAATATTACCTGGAAATGATTAGTATTCAAATATTGATTATTATTGGTGGTGGAGGTAATAGTAGTAGTTGTACCATATGTTCTAGCTTGCTTTCTTTAGTTTTTTTTTTTTTTTTTTTTAAATTTTTTTTTGGTTGTAGATGGACACAATATCTTTATTTTATTTACTTGTATGTGGTGCTGAGGATCGAACCCAGTGCCTCACGCATGCGAGGCAAGCGCTCTACCACTGAGCTACAATCCCAGCCCCTTTCTTTAGTTTTTTACCTTTTGAAATTTAGGTCCTAATTAAATTTACATTTAAAATGTTTATTTTTAATGCATTAATAATTTGTTAGTCAAAAGTAAAAGAATGGTATACGCCACAGATCTAGCTTCACCTTCCAAGATGACTTCTATGGAAGGTACCTCAGACTGTACATTTTGTACTGAATCTTTTTATTTAATGAGCTCCTTCTGCTGGAATCCATTGAGACAAAAATGGCAGACAGTAGCCAAAGTTGATTGTAGAACAGGTTTACAAAAGTCAAAAGCCTGTTTAGTTTGAATCTGTGCTTAGCGTTTTTAAAAAAAATTTTGTACTCCTGGTAGAAAACAATAATATAATCATATCACATTTTCTGATCTATAGTTTATAATTGCTATGTGCAAACATACCCCTTTATTTTGTTTTGCTCTAGAAAGAACATGTTTACCAAGGTACTCCCATGGCTTTAATGAATCATATTCATGAGTCCTTTTAGTTTTAATTATATGTAGGAAGTAAAAATACATGCTTGCTTGTAAAGGAAGTATATACTCCTTTGGCAAAATAAATATAGGAGTAACTGTTTCTTCATGGCTTTCTCCTGAAATATATCAGGCCAGAAAGTAGAGGGACAGGGCAATATTTTTAAAAATTTTTGAGAAAGCAGATAGAAAACACTTTTTTTGTTGTTGTTGTTTTTGTTTTTGAAGATTGAACTCAGGGGCACTCGACCACTAAGCCACATCCCCAGCCCTATTTTGTGTTTTATGTAGAGACAGGGTCTCAATGAGTTGCTTAGCACCTCGCCCTTGCTGAGGCTGGCTTTGAACTCAGCCTCCCCAAGTGCTGGGATTATAGGCTTGTGCCACCGCGCCCAGCTGAAAACACTGTTTTTGTATATTGAATATTTATAGACATTCACTCCACTCAAAGAAATGGTTTTTTAATAGGACAAACAGAAACACACCTACAGGGACTGCAAATTAGTCCAACTATTTTGGAAATCAGTATGGATATTCCTTTAAAAACTAGGAATGAAACTACCATATGACCTAGCTATCATCCCATGTCATTTCTTGGTTTTTATCCAAAAAATGATGCATTCATACCAGTGTTTATACCAGTGCAGTTCACAATAGTTGAGTTATGGAACCAGCCTGTATGTCCATCAGTAGATAAATGGATTTAAAAAAAAATGTGTTGTATATACACAGTGGAGTTGTATCCAGCCATAAAGAAGAGTGAAATTGTGTCATTTGCTGATAAATGGATGGAAGTGGAAAATATCATGCTAAGTAAAATAAACCAGACTGGGAAATTCAAGGGTCAATGTTTTTTCTCAAAAGTGGAAGCTAGAGAAAAGGAATAAAAAGGGGTCTCATGAAAATAGAAGGGAAACCACTGAAGGGAATAGTAGAAGAGGATGGAGAAGGAGAAAGGAAGGAAGAACATGGGGAGGTAACTGGGAAAGGAAGTTTACCAACTTATGCTATGTTCATATATGAATATACCACAGTGAATCCCATTTATATTTGTATATAATTATAATGCACTCATTAAAATAACATTAATAGAAAGGAGATCAGTTGAGTAGAGCAAGCAGATGGGGGAGGAAGGTATGGAGAGAAAGAGAAGGTACTGGGGAATGAGATTGATTAAATTATGTGCATATAGGAATGTATAATGAATTTCACTACTATGTATAATTAAAATACACCAATAAACAAAAAACCTACTGTACAATACCCTCCTTTCTACATTATCAAATGTCAGATAATGTATTTAGCAAAAATTAAATGAATTAATTTAGTTATCATGATAATTGATAGTGAAGATGTTTTGGAGTATAGCAACCATGACCTGATTTCCTAAATATTTGTGGAATTCCTTTGTGTTATTTAAGGTATATAGGTTAAAATACTCTTTTGTGGAGATAAGTGACACAAGCCTTATATTTGCTCTTTTTAAATGTATTTTAATATTTTGAGGCGTTTTAAAGACCAAATTTAAAGGGCAAAAAGTCTTGAGGGCTAGATTCTATCCTAGAAAATGTTGATTTATCTTTCTGCATTGCGAAAGGAGGAGAAAAAGGTGAAAGTTGAAAGTCAGACTGATTCTAAAAGAACCAAGTGAGTGCCTTTATTGATACCTTGCCCTTTGCGTTGTGTATCAGTGAGTAGGTGACATTTGCCTGAGGCTTAGCTCCATTTGTAACTGAAAGGATACTCTGGGTACTTACAGAACACAAAATGATAAATGGAAAAGAGGCTTTGGGTTGAATGCTGCTGTTCTAAAAATTATTAATGTATCCAAGTTTTTAGAACTCCAATTTAGTTAGTAAATACTGACTGAGAATATATTTCCATCTAGATGAGTGATGTTTTCCAGCAATGACCAAGACAGGTTTTTCTTGCAACTGTACTTTTAATTGATGACCTTCACTAAAAGTATACTTAGTTTGAATTTTTTTCTCATTTATAGTATATCCTTATGTATTTCTCTTAAATTTTAATTTTCCTTTTAGTGCTGTCCAACTTTTCTACTCAGTGAGGAATATCTTCCATTTGTTCCATGATGTTGTACCAACATATCATAAGTAAGTATTATTTTATCTCATTTCTGCATAATAGTTGTATGTCTAAGATGTTTGTTTAATTAAAGCTACTATTTTTATATTTTCACCAAAGATATTTTGGTTAATAAAATTCACAATAAAATGCAGTAAACCATTTTAAAAGACGACATTTACTGTTAATAAAGGTACAGAATCTTACAGCAAATAATACAAATTTAAAAACTCAAAAGAGCCTTACTGTTTTTAACGCCTAGGCATTTTAAAAATTGCGGTACTTATCTTGGTTAAAAAACGGAAAGGTGCTGAGTGTGGTGGCACACACCTGTAGTCTCACTTGGGAGGTGGAGACAGGAAGATCACAAATTCGAGGCCAGCCTCAGCAACTTAGTGAGGCCCTAAAGAACTTAGTGAGACCCTGTCTCAAAGTAAAAAATAAAAAGGGCTCGGGATGTGGTTCAGAATGAGTTCAATCTCAGTACCAAAAACCCCCAGAAAGGTCATTACTTCACAGTGCTATTCAGTAAACACACTACATTTTCCCTTGGAATTCATAGTATAAGAGAATGATTTTTAACTGTGAAATATGGCTAGCCACTCTTTGTAGCATTTTAGGCTGTGTTTATTTACTTAATGTCTTGGGCTTTAAAGTTTTCTTTTATGTTCTGAAAGGTTACTCAACTGCAAGCCTCCAGGATTTCTGTTATTTAAATGAAATGGCTTGGGTGTTTTTTACAAATTTTTTTTTTTTTTTTTGGTACTGGGGATTGAACTCAGGGGCACTCGACCACTGAGCCACATCCCCAGCCCTATTTTGTGTTTTATGTAGAGACAGGGTCTCACTGAGTTGCTTAGCACCTCGCTTTTGCTGAGGTTGGCTTTGAACTTGCGATTCTCCTGTCTCAGCCTCCCAAAGTGCTAGGGTTACAAGCGTGAGCCACCACGCCCAGCTTACAAATGGTTTTAGTAATATGTCAAGAAAGCTATTTCAGGGGCTGGGGCTGTAGCTCAGTGGTAGCGCGCTTGCCTAGCACGCGTGAAGCACTGGGTTCGAGCCTCAGCACCAAATATAAAAAAAAAAAAAACAATAAATGAATAAAATAAAGATCCATCAACAACTAAAAAAAATTAAAAAAA
>PVHX01025173.1:0-22784 GCA_004024805.1 Geosciurus inauris | reverse complement strand
GCTTGTTAAAATTTTTGATGAAGTCCAATTATCTATGTTTTCCTTTGGTTCCCATACCTTTGGTTTCATATCCAAGAAATCATTGTCAAATCCAATATCAAGGAGATTTTTCCCCATGTTTTCTTCTAAGAACATCAGTTTTAGGCCTTATATTGAGGTCATATTCTACTTTAAAATAAAATAAAGGAAAATATGTAATTATAAAAAAAAAAGAGGCATAAGGCGGTTCTCATAGGACCAGTAATAATGGATTAGGTATGAATTTCCCATTGTGGGAGTCTCCCTACGGTATTGGGGACCTCTGGGCAGTGCATGGGAGAATCTGGAGGGCTACGGGTGTTTCAAATTTGGTCCTGACTTGTGGTATATAAACATAGCCATCTAAGATCTTAAGAAATGTTCGCTTCAGTCTTGTGTATTTCATTGCATGTAAATTTTCCTTTAAAAAGGACTGTAAAAAATATCAACTCAAGCTGGTCCTATTTAGATGAGGGGTGCCGGGTACAGTGTGCTGACCTCAGCAACATTAGCCTGCCTTAACAAGGATGGAGAAATGGTGGATCAAGAGAAGGTTTAGAAGATAGTTGGTGGTAGTACAGATGTGGTAAAATGTTTTAACAGTCTAGGTGGCAGATATGTGGGTGTTCACTGTGAAATTCTTTCAGCTTTTTTGTGTTTGAAATTTTTATAGTAAGATTTTAGGGAAAAAAATCATGTTGAGATTTTGATTGAACTCACACTTAATTTCCAGATTCTGTTGGAGGAAAATTGACATCTTTATAATATTAATTCTTCACCAAGATATATGTTGTATTCCTCCTTATCTTCAGGAATCCTTTTTTTGCCTTTAAGTAAAGATTTATGTTTTTGTTTTTGTTGTTTCTTTGGTATTAGGGATTGAACCAAGAGTTGCTTAACCACTGAGCTACACCCTCAGATCTTTTTAAAAAAATTTTTTTTTTGCAGTTGTAGATGGACATCATGCCTTTATTTTATCTGTGTATTTTTTTATGCAGTGCTAAGGATCGAACTCAGTGCCTTACATGTGCTAGGCAAGCAGTCTGCCACAACTACAGCCTCAGCTCAACCCCAAACCTTTCAAATTTTATTTAGAGACAGGTATTACTGAGTTGCTTAGGGCCTCACTAAGTTGCTGAGGCTGGCTTTGAACTTACAGTTCTCCTGCCTCAGCCTCCCGAGTTGCTGGAATTATAGATGTGCATCACCATGTCTGACAAGATTTGTTTTCTTCTTGTAAGTTCCATACAATGCTTTTAGTATTATGATTTTGTTCTGCCTGTGAATGGAATTTTCCCCCATTACATTTTCTAATTGATTATTTAAATTTGCTTTGATTTGTGGATCGATGATCTGGCAAATGAATTGAATTCTTATGAGGTGTAATGATTTGTCAAGGATTATCCTGGATTTCCTAGGAAGACAATAATATTTTGTTCAAATAATGACTGTATCTTTCTATCTTTCTTCTTTTGGCACCAGGGATAAACCTAGGGGTGCTTAACCACTGAGCCACATCCTCAGCTTTTTTTATTTTTTATTTTGAGACAGGGCCTTGCTAAGTTACAGAGGCTGGCTTTGAACTCACCATCCTCCTGCCTCAGCCTCCTGAGCTGCTGGGATTGCAGGTGTGCACCACCACACCTGGCTTTCCTGTTCTTTTCTGGTACCCATTTCTCATTCTTTTTCTGATGTCATTGACACAAAGCAGGCCCCTGACCTTGATGGCTTAGGTGTGAACCTTACACTCTTTATTTGCCAATTGTGTGAATGATGTCCAAGCACCTAAGTTCAGCTCAGTGTGTCTCACTTCTCTTGTCTGCGAAGTGGGGTACGAATAATATTTGTCCTCCTGGAATGCTGTCAAGTTTCAATGGGATCGTACAGGTAAGATGTTAATGTAAGAGGAAGGTAGCCCAGGTTGTAAGGGAGCTCTGTACATCTGTCACTCTTCTGAGTGCCTAAAATAATCTCTAAATAAAAAGTTTAACCAACAATAGAACAAAATAAACCTGATCCAGGGAACAAAAAGGCAGTCCAAAAGCCAACCCATACTTACATCCCTTACCTTCTTCGTGGTATTTACTGACTGCCCTGGCGTGGCCCTCAACCCTGCTGTGTGAGGGGATCAGTATCAGGTGGGGACAGGGATGGGGTTAGAAAATAATCCAAGATAAGGGAGAGGACGGGGCTGTGTGAAGCAGAGAGTCAGAGGTGACATGGGATAGAGACCTGCTGAGGTGAGAGTTGCAGTCAGGAGCCTGAGTACAAGGCCCTGAGAGGAGCATGCTCAGTGAATCTCCATGGCATGTCACCTTGTGGGACTCAACAGTGAGCTGGAGGGCTGGGTGCATGGTGGGATCTGGGGGGAGGGCTGCTCCAAGCAGGGCCTTGCAGCCACAGTGAGTCCTGCAGCCTATGAGATGCCAGGTGACCCCCTGGGGAGCATGCACCAGGGCGCTGCTCAGCTCAGCTCTTCTGTTAAGAGACTCCCCTGCCTGTGGCATGGGGTTGGGGCATGTCTCAGCCCACTCAGGCACAGCAGAACACCACAGACGGAGGGACTTCAGTGACAGAAATCTGCTCATAATGATGGAGCCCCGATGTCCAACACACCTGTCCATAAATATTTTCCCGCAGATATTTGTGAAATTGTCACTTAGAGGCTCTGACAACTTAAACAAGGAATTGTTGTTTTTGATCACAAGGGGATCATTCAAGAATGGAGCTGGGGGCTAGTTGACTTGAAATCTGAAATGGATCCTGAAGAGAAAATTAAAAATCAGCCTCACAGGTGTGTGAGAGAGCCCGTTGGGGTGCAGGGAAGTTCAGATTTCTGCAACAGTGCTGTGGGGAAGCTGGAGGCGAGGGTGACAGTTAGATGCTGTGCAGACAGGCCCACCGCACCCGTCACAGGACACCCTGGGATATAGGTCCCCCTATAATTAGGAATCCCAGATGCTGCGGTCCTGGCCTCGCCCACCGCAGGCAGAGTTTCTGCTTGCTTTTCTCGGAGGATATTTTAGACCCAGAGGTTTTGATTTTATTTTTGTTTAAGATTCACCTTGGATGGAAACACCAGGGTTGATTGATGGCCCAGGCCACACTGCCTTTTTTCTGCCTTTGCCTGAGATGCAGGCCCAGCCTGTGGCTTCAGTCAACGGTAGCAGGACGCCTGAGATGGCTGCGGAACGCCACAGACAGGGCCTGATTTCCGGCAGATGTCCCAGATACCAAGCAGGAGAGCCCACCACAAAATGGTTGCGTAAAAGAATGTCTACTCAGTGACCTGCCACCCACAGGACGGTCACACCCAGTCCTTTCCAAGTGGAAAGATCCAGGCAGGTCTGAGTCCAGCCCTAGGTCTGAGATGGCTGGCTCCGTGTCCAGCCCAGCAAGGCCTCTTCTGAGAGTCCTGTCCCTCAGGACCATTGCAGGGAAGGGAACACGCTACATCCAAGAGCCTCCTTCTGCTGCCAGGTTTGGTGCTGAGGACAGAACTTGGAGGTGACATGGGTGTCGAGAGCCACCGGAGACGCCAAGGACAGCCTACCATGTGCCCCACACTCTGCGTTCTTCAAGCAGTTCCTCCGACACATGCTGTCAAGGAGGGATAGTGACCAGGCAGGCCCCAGGCTGGTGGGCACCAGGCTAGGGACATGGTGAGGAGCTCAAAAACAGAAAGTTCTGCTCTCGGGAGCTCACATTGGAGGATTGGGGCTGGGAGGGTGGCACCCACTCCAGGAACAATGACTCAGTTTGCTCCCTTGTGCTCAGGTGCTGTCGGATGCTCTGGAGGAAATGTAGGGGAGACTGAGGAGAGAGGGAGCTGCTGGTGAGGGAGGGGCTGTGGGTGGCCAGGTCAGGGTGTTGCTGGGAGATGGCTGCTTGCGGGGTCTTTGGGCAGGAGATCAGGGACCTGAGGAAGCCAGGCAGTTCCTGGGGACTTTATGCTCCTTCTAGACCCTTGCACAGCGCTCATCAGATGAGAGGCTGAATCCCTGCAGAGGGGGAAACTGAGGCAGGAGGCTCAGGCCCCCCAGAATGGAGGCTGTGGGCTGTGATTTAAGGTCTCCCTAGTATTGGAGCCTGTTGCAAGGAAACAAGGCAATAATCACTCTGAAATGTGCAGACGAATGGGTTTTATGACTGTAAAGCACACAAGTTACCCCAAAGGTAGAGCAAAGTGGAGGGACAAATTCATCACGACCTCTGTCCCCCTCCTGGCTCCTCCTCTTTCTCTGGCCATGTCCTTCCTCCAAGCCCCAGGCCCTCCTGTCTGACCTGGGTATGTTCTTTCTGCTTCCCCTGCATTTTCCTGTCCCTGCTCCCCACGACCTCACTGGTGTCCCCACATGCCCCCTGCTTTGCTCTCCGTTCTCCCTGCTACTCCAGCCTCACTTCTCTTCTCTCCTGTCTGGCCCACCCGTTGCTCAAGCCACAGGGCCCTTTCCCCAGGCACCAGCTCAGTGGCATGCTCCTGTTTTCTTCGTGGATCTGGCTACATCTGTGAAATGGGCTGCTGTGGTTCTCCCCAGCCAAGCCACACAGCTGCAGTGGTGCAGGACCAAGCCAGACAGCAGACAGACAGAAGACACTGTCCCTCTCATTTCTACCTGGGAGGTCAGATATGTTCCAGAAAACAAATTCTCCCTTCACCATTGCCAGCTGTGTGACCTTGGTCAAGTCACAGAACCTCTCTGTGCTTCAGGGCTCTGAGGATAACAAAACCTGAGCTGCCTTTACTTTGCTTCCCTAGTAGGTTTGGAATGAGGGTAGAATGCAGTCTGAAGATACTTTGGAGAGGAAATTACTTCTTATCAGTTCCATGGTACCTAGTGGATCTGGCTTGAGTTTTGAGGGATGTGAATATGTTCCATTCCCAGCTGAGCTGTGTTCCCATCCCATTGTAGCTCAGTTTGGCCATGTAAAGCCTATCTATGGACATGTTTTTCAATGAATATGAAATACAGAGGGTTCAAAGGAAACCAACCTCATATGGTCTGTCTGCAACCACTTCAGTGTGCCATGGGATTGGCTGTGATGACCACAGGGAAGTTTGTGAGATGTGCTGATCCTGCTGGGTCTGCTGCCCACATTCAAACTGGAGTCAATAGTAAGCGTCAGTCAGAGGTTAACGAAAATACAGGTTGACTTTTTCCATCTATGTTCATGTGAACTTCACCCCAGTTCTAACCAGAGACTCTTTTTTTTTTTTTTGCACCGGGAATTGAACTCAGGGGCACTCGGCCACTGAGCCCCATTCCCAGCCCTAGTTTGTATTTTATTTAGAGACAGGGTCTCACTGAGTTGCTTAGTGCCTCACTTCTGCTGAGGCTGGCTTTGAACTCATAATCCTTCTGCTTCCTGCCTCCTAAGCTGCTAGGATTACAGCCATGTTCCATCCTACCGGGCCTACCCAGAGACTAAATGGATCATTTTATCTGGCCATTAGGATTAATTCAAATACTAAGGGGTCAAATGAGATGAAAATTGTGTATTTTTACTGATATTATATATATGTATACGTTTACATATATACACATACATACACACATATATGTGTATGCATATACACATATGTAATGTATCATATACATATTATATACATATATTCAATATGCAAGCACACACACATTCATATATAATTATCTGCAGAAAAAATTCCTCTATCTGAAAAAGCAAGTTCATTCTTGCTACTAAAAATGAAATGAGCATGCCACTTTCATATTATGCCTGAGTTCCTTCACACAGGTGAACAAGGGGAGTCAGGCATGTCCTGAGGCAAGTTGCTTCTTTCCAGTGGGCCCTGGGACTCACAGAATGCCCAAGGATCTGGGAAGGACATTCTGAGTGAAGCATGAGGCCATTCATCCATAAACTTGGTGGCTGCCACAGTTTGAATGTATCTTCCCAAGTTCATGTGGTGGAAACTTAATTCCCATGCAACAGTGCTGAGAGGTGAGAGCTTCACAGAGTGATCAGATCATACAGCCATGCCCTCATGAAAGAACTGGAGTAGGCTAGTTATGGTGGGAATGGATTTCTGATAAAAGGACGAGTTTGCCTCTTTCCTTTCTCTCTGTCCATCTCGCTCCCTTCCTCTCTCTTGCCTTTCCACCTTCTGTCATGTTATAATGTGCACAAAGGCCCTCACCAGATGCCAGGATCATGCTCTTGGACTTCCTGGCCTCCAGAACCGTCAACTAAGTTGACTTCTATTGTTTATAAATCACCCAGTCTGTGGTATTCTGTGACAGCTACAGAAAAGGCTATGACAGTGGCAAATTCTAGACACACAGATTCTTTCTGGGGAAGGACATTTCCTACATGCAGGCTAAAGGAACCTCCAAATGGGAAATTGCATAAATTCCTTTACCATTGTAAAGACACTTGTTGAAGGAGCGGTGACAATCTTTGAAAAGCAAATTTTTTTTATTCCTGTGATGTGACAAGAATAAAAGCTTACAGGGACCAGAGGTGATGAATCATTATCAATCTGACTTTTGTAAAGTAAATATAGAAACCCAAAGAAGAGGACTTCCTCTTAGTTTCATTCAACAGCCCATGATGGTTGGTCTTGTGCTCCATCCAGCATATCCCTCCTAGATCTGATCCTCAGGCACTCCGTCATCCCCAGAGCCCACCAGGAAGACGCAAAGCCCCTGGGGTAGTGGAGGAGTCCTTGGCTCTCTTGTCCACCTCCGTGAAGGGATCATCTTACATCTTTAGGTGGAAATTTAGAAAGCCTGTTAGGAACTCAGCCATAATGGAAAAGTAGCAGAGTATCCTATTTACTTCCTTCTTCATGCAGGAATAACATAACCGTCCCAGGAGAAAATAGCTCTCATGAATGGATGGGGTCATCCTACATCCCTTTTCCTACAGCCTTGATCGCTAAGGCTTCCTCCAGATGGAGATGGCTTTCCCAAGCATAAAATAAGCTAGGTGTTCTGGGAGCATCAATCTACATTGAGCTGTGCTTGGAGAAAAAGTTTGGAAGAGTTTACTGGGATGCTCTAGTCTGAGTCCCAATGAGGCCTGTGATTCGCACTGGGCTGGGCCATCTGCTGGTGTGAGGTAGCCCCAGAAACAAACATGGGTCCCACTTTTTTTTTTTTTTTTTGGTACCAGGGATTGAATCCAGAGTTATTTTATCACTGAGGTACAGCCCTAGTCTTTTATTTTTTTGGAGAAATGGTATCGCTAAGTTGTTTGGGGAGGGGGTGCTCTTGCTAAATTGCTAAGACTGACCTTGAATTTGTGATCCTCCTGCCTCAGCCTCCTAAGCTTGGATTACAACAAGGAGGTGGAGGTGGTGAAGACTGGGCCCTGTGTTCCCCAGGGTGGAGCTGATAGGGATGAGGGCATGAGGACCTCGCTTGCACCTAGGAGTAAGAGAGAGAGGTTTGGGAATTGTTTCAAAGTGAAACCGTCATAAATATTGGTACACCTGATTTTTTTCCCCAAAATTAAAGCCATGGGAAACCCATTTAAGAATCCAACTGAGCTGGGTGCGGTGGCGCAAGCCTATAATCCTAATACTTACAGAGGCTGAGACAGGAGAAGCGCGAGTTCAAAGCCAGCCTCAGCAAGGGCGAGGCACTAAGCAACTCAGTGAGACCCTTTCTCTACATAAAACACACAAAATAGGGCTGAGGATGTGGCTCAGTGGTCGAGTGCCCTGAGTTCAATCTCCAGTACCAAAAAAAAGAATCCAACTGGCTTCCAGGGAGGATTGGTTTCTCCTGTGGTAAGCTCTGGAGAGAGATTTCCTGGTGCAGACTCCAGGGAACCAAGCTCATCTCTCTTGTAGCTCCTTGGTCCACCTGGAGGGAGGAAAAGTTCCAAGAGTGCAGGCCCGAACCCAGCCCAAAGATGCCCAGGTGTCTGCGGGGTTGGTCCATCAATATTTATGGATGTGCTCAGGGGATCACAGACATGCTCAGGGGATTTAATACCCCAGCTGCAGGCTGCACCGTGTCCTACAGTATCTTCCTCTTGACCCGTGTGGCCAGCTCTGCCCCTCTGGTGCTAAGGCTCTGAGATCCTCAACATCATGTCTGGATAGTATCGTGGGTTGCAGGACAGCTCTGAACTGCAGGCAGTAGCCTGGGCTCCCACTTTGGTACACACCTGCAAAAAACCTTAGGAACTGGAAGGAAAGAAGCCCAGCCCCCTCCCCCTCCCCACCACCCCAGATCAGTAGTCACACCTGCCCTGATCCCTTTTGTCCCTGCATCTCTTGTTCTGCACAAGTCCGTTCCTTCCTATCTGACCAGGATCCGAGTGTTCCCACGCTCCACACCTGCTGTTTTCCTTTCCTCTTACAAATGTGTTTTTCCAGGATCGCGTCGTGTTCCTAAGCGTCCCTTTTGATGGCTTCATGTCGTTCTGCTGCCCCCCTCCCCTGCTGCTGAAAACCTGTCTGTCGGCCCTTCCATTTCACTGCTCTAAGGAAGTGTAGTGAGCGCTTCTGGACAAAGAGCCTTTCCGAAGTCAGATTATTTCCTTTACAGTATTCGTACAATGCCAGGGGTGCCATTTAGGTCCCTTAGGAACCATGTGCCCTGAGGGTAGCTCCTCCAAGGGGGAAGCAGCCTTCATTCCTAAGGGTGGAAGACTGGCTTCAGAAACGGGTCCTATCTGGACTTGAGGGTTCCCACGGGGTCGTGCACTCTCTGGAGCGAAGCCTGGCTGCCTGCCAACCTCCTCGGCTGGGCTCCGCTCTCTCAGTTTGGACAAGGGTCCCTACCTTGTCTTAGTCCAAGCATGTTGGCCCTTGTCTCCAGGGGTAGTTCCCAACGTGAACCCCAACCCACTTCATGGTGGTGGGGCCGCTCGTCCCCCACTTGCCAAAAGTGGCTGTCATTTCTTGGCACTCCCTGTTAATCATGTGAAATGTCCTTCCTTTCTCATTCCCTGCCCCTTTCAACCCTTGTGCTTATGGGACTCTCTGAGTTCTAGTTACCGTGTGCTCAGGCAAATGGCAGGTAAATGTGTGGTAAAGGGAGGCCCTCTGTCCCCCAGAGAAGAGCCCCACGAGTTGGGGGGAAATGCCATTCCCAGGGTGCTGAGCTCTTTCCAGCTCCCTTTCCGCTGCTGGCTCCATTTCCTCTTTTGGTGGATCACAGGCTTTCTACCGATCATGGAAACAGACAAGGTACAAAGCTTTATGGGCATCTGTCATATTTTTTCTGGTGAGACGGTTTCACAGTTGTCACAGGAGGAAAACAAGCATTTTTGGTGATGCCACTTCTGCTTTTTAAAAATTTCTTTTGGTACCAGGGATTGAGCTTAGGGGCACTCGACCACTGAGCCCCATCCCCAGCCATATTTTGTGTTTTATGTAGAGACAGGGTCTCACTGAGTTGCTTAGCGCCTCGCCATTGCTGAGGCTGGCTTTGAACTCACGATTCTCCTGTCTCAGCTTCTCAAAGTGCTGGGATTACAGGCATGCGCCCCTGCACCTGGGCACTCTTGCTTTAAAAAAGAAAAAAAAAAAACAACAAAAAACAAAACCAAAAAACTATCAGAGCACTTTGTCTTATTGCTGCTGGAAGGAACTTTCTGCTTGAGTGACAGGCTTACTCAGGACAGCCATGCTCATGGTCAGGATGAGAGGCTGTCTTGCTGACTGCTGGGGGCCATGTCCCAGTCTTAGCTGTTCCCTGTTCTTTAGGAATTAACCTCACCAATGCTGGTGCTGTCCATCTCGGCTCTGCTGGCTGAGTGGGCCTGTGTGCGAGGACACTCACAGCTCCTTGGTGACCATGGGGCACCACTTGGGAGAAACACTGCATTTTTTCCATGACACCTCTGAGGAGGGAGAGTTCTCTCCCCACGCCACTCGCCTCTGGTTACAGCGTCAACCTTCAACACACTGTGTTTTCTGAAAGCTTCAAATTCTGAGTCTGTCTGTACAAATCCGGCTATGGAACAGAACCACAGATATTAAATCACTTGGAGAAAGAAAAGTCAGTCACCAGTGAACTGGACTGAACGACACAAAAACATAGCTGTGCTTTTAAACTGGATGTGGTGGGTTAAATTAGAGCGTGTGTGTGTAGGTCCAAACCACAGCTCGGTCAGTGTGAAATTGCTTTTTTTGGCCTATCTTCTCGGCCAGCTGTTCACCCTCCCGATGAGGAAACTGATAATTGGCGCTGGGCTGCCAGCCCAGCCCACAGGTGGGGCCTTTTGGCTGGACTCTCTCTGGCCTCTAAGGTAGACCCAGAGTGACTTAGACCTACTGCAGGTCCTGGATGGTTTTCCTTCCATAACTCTGTGTCTGTCAAGAAAAAAGAAAGGATTAGAGAAAAGCGCTCAGTTGCCAATTGTGAGTTCGTTTTTTCATTCAACAATCGTTAATTCTACCTCCTAAATAGGTACAAATATTATGCGTTGATTTTAAAATATAAAAGCTAAAGAATCACGCACATTTCTGTGCCTGTCTCCGAGGCTCTGTCAAAGCCACTTGCCTTTTCTTTTAATGTTTTTATTTTTGATTGACACGTGGTGGTTGTACTTTCTTCAAGGGGACAATGTGCTTCAACACAAGGCTGTACACATCATTCATTTTGTGGTGGAGCTGGTCAGACTCCTAAATCAGGAGGAAGGAAGAGAAAGAAAGAGAGGAGAGAGAGAGAGTGAGAGAAAGAAAGAGAGCAAGAGAGAGGGAGGGAGGGATGGGCAACAGAAGGAAGGGAAGAAGAAAGAGAAAGAGGAAAAGTTACAAGGGACAGAGGGGAGGGGGAGGTCTGCCCGGACTCACAGGTAGTTTCCAGTCCCTTCACCGGCTGTGCTGTGGTCCCAGCAGCCCAGGTCCCAAAGCCAAGATTGGCTCCATGTGACTTCATGGTGTCGGGCTATTGCGGGTAGAAAGACTGAGGACACTACTGTGTCACAAGGCTGTGACTTCTGTGTATGTCATTGCTTTGTTGAAATGAGCATCACCACTTGACCTCTCCAGTTTTCATAGATCTATTTTAAGAGGGAAGACATTTCAAAAAGCAGGACTGTGATATTCCTGCAGCTCGCCTGGCCTTTGTTACGCCCTGGGTGGAGCTGGCCTGAGCTCTCCCCGCGGCCCACTCCGCAGGCCTTGTGGGAGGCTCTTCATCTGTGCCTCGGTTTCCCCACCTGTCTAGAGCGAGGCAGGGAAACTGCCTCAGGAAGGAAGGGAATTTGGTCAGTGAACCCCTGGGTTAAGAGACCGGGAGGGGCTGCAGGCAGAGCAGAGCACAGGGAGCTCCGTCTTGTGTGCTGGTTCTTGCTGTGAGTTGAATCATCACCACAATACCCAGCTCCCAGAGGATCCTAAGACCTGCAAGGCCTGGCAGGTTTCCTCCAATGCTTATGATGTCCCTGGCCACGGGGAACTCACTCACTTCTTCAGAAAGAAAGCGCTAGCTTCCAGAAAGTCTTTAAGCCTTCTGGGGTCGTGTTTCTCAAGCATGCCTCTTTCTATCTTTCTCTAACAGTCATCCAGAAACTGATAAAGGTCATGGTCACAGAGAGACTGTTTTCTTATGATTATTCTCTGGAGGTATTTATCTACTCAGGAGATGCTAGATTCATGAAACTAGGCTCATATGAATGTGAGTATTAATGTAGGTGAATGACCATGGCTAATAAGATGTAACAGGTGTGTGAAACCATTTAAGAGAAAAATGCCGCCCTGACGCATTCCTATGTATAGGGTGAAATATTAATCACTGGTCACTCTTTTAAATCCATTAAAGAAGTTTCCCTCAGTATTTCTATTCATTTAGATTTTAAGTAATTTAAATTAGCAGTATTTTTTTGTAGTAGATACTTTCCAAAAATGGATGTTATTATTTCTTCAAAGTACTTTTGGGAATTTTTTTTTTCTATGTGCTACAGAGGAATATTTTGACCATTCTTAGAGCAATAAGTTTTTACCTTTGTCTATTTTGTATTTCTTTTCTGTCTTTCCTTTTTTTTTTTCACTAGGGACTGGATGCAGGGCCTTGTACATACTACCACTGAGGTACATCCCAGCCCTTTTGTTTTTTTTTTTTTGAGACAGGGTCTTGCCAAGTTGCTCAGGCTGGCCTCAAACCTGTGATCCTCCTTCCTCAGCCTCTGGAGTAGCTGGGATTACAGGCCTGTGTGTGGCTCTGTGCCTGGCTTCCGTTTTGTTTTGTTTTGTTTTTTCCTTGATTTGAAAAACAAAACAGAGCATTATGGAGAAATGCTGGGAGGTGGAATCCTTTTTACAGAGGAGGTGAGAACTTAGCAGGAGCTGTCTGCTAGGGAGGTGGAAGGACCTATGGGTGGCTCCTGGCTGGCCCTAGCTGGACAGGCAGCCACTGGTATACCTGGGAGAGTGTCTTAAGGTCAGAAAGATTAGTATTTGGATTTTATTCATTAGCTCTGAGATATTGGGAATTATTCAACTGCTTGGAGTCTCAGTCTCCTCATCTGTGAAATATAGACTGGAACATTCCACTCTGTTCTTTACTGATTTAAGTAACCATAGAATTGCAAAAACTACAGTTAGGCCACCTGGTCACATAGCAAGTAAGCAAAGAATGCTAACCATTTTTTCTTTGCTTACCTCTGAGTGACTCTGGGACCATCACTGAAAAATACATGGGAACCATAAAATGAATAACAGAATCCCAGAAGGAGTCCACGTGCAATCCAATTTTCTGATGTTGACCATTTCTGTGAATTACCTCCTAGGATGCAACACCATGTCTAGTAGAGGGAAGTGACTTCTGTATTTGTAGAAGAGATGGCACTTAAAACCCAGTTGAGACTTGCCAGGCCCTTTGTGTGTACAGAACAATGAGTCTGGGCGGGAGATGGGCAGGGCCAGAGCAGGCTGCCACAAGCCCAGCCAGCCAGCTACAGGCGTTTCTCCTCTTGGTGCCCAGGCCATTGCACGTTGCTGCCTGTGGACTTCAGGGGGCCAGCGCAGTGAATCAGGTGTTGAAGGACATGAGTGTTATCCCTAATGAACCAGGAGTGAGACCTGCAATGCTGTTTCTCAGTGCAAACTTAGTCTCAACATTCCCCTTTCCAGAATTTACTTTCCTAGAATCTCATCAGTCACTTTAGCCAGGTGTGTAACAGCACAGTGAAGAGCTCCACGTCATCTCCAAAATTCTAGCACCCTCTGCCATTTAAGAATTTGTGAGTCAGCTAGAAAATTTAGCTAAAGATGTTTTTTCCCCCCTGAGATTGACATCTTTCTTTCATGTCTGTAAATGATCAAATACCATTTTCAGCTTTTTTGCTTTTTGAGTAAACCAAATGAAAATATTTTAGTTTTACTCGTGCCAATTCTTTGCTTTCATTATCTTTCCTGAACCATATTCAGATTAAACCTTCCTAATCAGAAGCTCCAAAATGCAAACTACTTTGAAATTTGAAACTTTTTGATATTATGCTCAAAAATTGTCAGTATGTGGATTATGGATTTTCAGATTAGCGATGCTCACCTGGTAAAGTCTAGGCAAAGATTTCAAAATCAGAAATAACTCTGATGTCTGAAATACTTCTGGTCCTCGGCATTTCAGATAGGGGACGCTCAACATGGACACATATTTTCCATTTGTTATTTATTGATACTTGATCCAAATCATGTTGCTCAAAATGCCTAGAACTTGGAAAGTTTGGCATCCACAACTTTGGGTATCATTGGAGGCAAATGAAAACCTATTGTGTTAAAGCAGAAAGCGGGTAGGGATGTTTGTGGTGCTGCTATGGCCTGGCCCTTTGTTTTTCACATGTCAAGTGTTTGAGTTGATACCTAAATGAAAATTGGGGATACGGGGACTCTGGGGGAGTGGCGGTCAAACTTGTCACCTCTCCTTTAGGGCTTCCATTTTTTTTCTCTCTCACATTCAGAGAATATAAGTTCTTGCCTTGGCTTCTGCAGTTGCGTTGGGAGCACGTAATGGCAGCAGTCATATTTGACATGTGTGAAAATAACACAGAGCAAGGCAACCTTATGTCAATTCCACACCAACTTCTCACTCTTTTCTTCTTCCCTCCATTTCTCCTCCTTCTTCTTTCTTCCTCTTCTGCTTCCTGTTCTCCTTCCTCTTCCTCTTCCTCTTCTCCCTGCCCCTCCTTTTGACTTCTGGACATCATGCTAGTCTGTGAAAAATGAACATCTATTCCAGCTTAAACAGCCCAAGACAACACAAGAACCCCTGAGTTATGATTAAATTCTGTCTCTTACTCATTCACAAAATACGAATGACACACCATCTCTTGGAGATATTATGGGCATTAGACAGACATTAGGGATTATGCTTAATTACAAGCAGGACCACTCCTAGGGCCAGGAATAGAAATGTTTGTACCTACTAAAAAGCCTGGCATGATTCACATCTGGTGAGTTCACCCTTTGATTTAGGTGCCAGATGTGATCAGCTCTTGCATACATCATCCAGTTAGTGGGATGGACCTGCCTACCCGCAGGGCCTGCTAACTGTTTACTCTGAGCTGTCTAGGGCTATCATGGAGACGATTAGAGCAGATGCCTTAAGCTGGCTGAGCTCTCTCTTAAAGACAAGAAGCCCAATGAGGGGACCTCAGAGTCTATACCAAGGTGACGTGACCTTGCAGAAGATAAGATCCAAATCCCAGACTCTTACACAATTGGACTTCTAAGCAGCACTGTAAAAGTTGGGCATGCCTCCACATGACTCACAAGGAGAAGGAAGTCCCAAATTCTCCTGAATCACCTCCACATGTCTAATTGCACCCAGAAGCCGGGAGCTAACCACTCACTAGATGCCCAAGATGCTCAGGTAGGGATTGATAGGCAGTCTATACCATCTGTATTAGTCCGCTTTCTGTTACTGTAACAAATGCCTGAGATAATCAACTTATAAAAAGAAAAAGTTTACTGTGGCTCAGTCTTAGAGGTTTCAATCCATAACTGGTTAGTCCCATGGCTTTTGGGCCTGTAATGAGACAATAATACATCATGGCAGGGAAGGTGAGGTGGAACCAGGCCATGCACTTCATGACCAGGAAGAGAGAGGGGGAAGAGAGAGAGAAAGAGAGAGAGAGAGAGGAAGAGACTAGGTCCCACAATCCCCTCCAAGGACATACCTCCAGCAACCTAAAGCCTCCCATTAGGCCCCACCTCCTAAAGGTTCTACTACCTCTCAATAGCAGCCCAGACTAAAGGCTGAACCTTGAACTCACAGGCTTTGGGCAGACATTCCAGATCCGAACTCTAGCACCATCCACAGGGCGGCTTCTTCCACTCAACACTGAAGAATGAATTCAATCACTCTTCAAGTCTACCCCAAGCCAGTGCAGTGGGTAAGGCTGTCCCTGGAGTGAAACCCAACAAGCAGTAAAATCAGCAGGGGCAGCTTCTGGGGGGACCTGAGGATCTGCTTTACCACACCTGACACCATAATCCTAGGCAGTAAATAGTATTGTATCTGCTATGGTTTAGATAAATATACCCCAAAGGCCCAGGTGTTTTAAATGGCTTGGTCCCCAGTCTTTGGCATTATTGAGAAGTGGTGGAGATAGGACCTGGTGGGTGGAAGTGGAGGTCACTGAGGGTGGCTCCATCCCCTTCCTCTTTCACTATCTCCCTCTTTGATTCTGCAGTGAGTGGCTTTGCTCTTTCTCATGTTCCCCACCATGAAGTTCAGCTTCATTCACCACAGTCCCAAAAGCAATGGAGCCAGGCTACATGGATCAAAACCTTAGAAATTATGATGCAAAATAATATTTTCTTCTTTCTAAGTTGTTATCTCAAGTGTTTTGTTATAGTAACTGAAAGCTGACTAACACAATATGCAATTTTTAGATTAAGTAATTGAGGCCCACCTATAGTTTCTGACAGAGCTTAAATTTGGATTCTAAAGACCAACAGAACACTAGAAACAACCAATGACTGGGAAACAGTGGTCATTCATCCATAGGATTTCTTTCTTGCAAACTTGCTTGTTCTGAGGCAAGCAAGCTATCTGTATGCAACCTGTACTTGTGGTCAGTAAAAATGCTTGTCTATGTCCAATGTTATGAAATTTCCTATAAACTGTGCTTCTTCATGGGAAATCAAGAAGAGAAATGTATGAGCCCAAGGTGGAGGCAACTCACTGTCCCCAACATCCATTTATTATTTTTTTCATTTAGGAACAGAAACCCTTAGTTTTAACTGGGTGAGTTAACTCTAATCTAGAGACTGCATTGTCCAGTCTCATTTGTGACTAGATATGACCATGTGACCAAGTTCAGGCCAATGAAATGGGGGAAGGAGAGATGTGTGCCTCAGAAAGGAAAGAGAGTGTCCACTACTCCCTTCCTCCCTGACTCTCCAACCCAGGAAACTGGAACCCAGAAATAAAGCCAGAAATTGGCAAGTTGTGGCACTTGCCCGGGCTACTGTCATCTCATAGTAGAGGGAAACAAAGTTATTTTAGCTACTGTATTTTGGGGGTCTTTATTATAACCATTTAGACTTCACCTTAGTCCAGAGGTAACCGTTAGTCTGCAGTGGAGTGTGAATCTAAGAGAACTTCCCCACGCCCCTACAGATGGTGGAACCCTGATGGAGCATCCTCACATGTCTGATCGTGTGCATGAGGGCTCTCTCTGTACATCCCAGTTAATTGGGGCCAGATGGAGTCACTAAGTATAACCTTGAAGAAAG
This sequence comes from Geosciurus inauris, assembly GCA_004024805.1. Lineage (NCBI taxonomy): Eukaryota > Metazoa > Chordata > Mammalia > Rodentia > Sciuridae > Geosciurus > Geosciurus inauris. The sequence continues at coordinate 6,103 of PVHX01025173.1, read as the reverse complement.
AAGCTCAGAGGATTACAGAAGCTATGGGGGTACGGGCCAGCCACTGTGGACAAACCGCTGTCCACTTGATTCACATTTAAAAGTAAAAACCAATCGTGCTTCGTTTTTATCTTAAATGACGACTGGGCAGAATTTTCTGCATATAGGACATACCTGGAAGAAATGAGTTTTCTTTATTTGATTTAGAAAGCCCCAGAAGGCAGGAAAAAAAATACATGTGCAAAGAGAAATGGTAAAGTGTTTCTGTTTGAGATGTCAGTGAGGAGTATGTGCAGCCTGGTAGCGGCAGCCCTGGGCTGGAGGGTTGGAGATTCAAGTCCTGCCTCCAACTCAGAGCCTGAGCTTGAGCAGAAGGAGGGGAGAGGACAGATTCTGGGGCAGCTTCTGTTTTCCACAGGTGACTTCTGACAACATCTGTGAGAACTGAGGACACCAACTCCCTCCTCTTAGATCTGGTCTCACGGTAAAGGCTGGCTGGTAACTAAATAATGACACATGGATCTCACAGCCAAGTCAAAGGGGGGATGTAGTTTCTGTTTAGGGGTCCTGAAAAACTCAGATTTGGAGGCTCCGTGATGGGTTCATGCACAGGAAGCGACAGTCATCATAAAGGCCACCTGCAGTCTGGTGGAGAGTCCCAGATGAACCCAGCCTTATGCTAGAGAGATTCTTGGTGATTCCAGCCCCAGCCACTGAAGTCTACCCAGCCAAATCCCAGGCATCATGCAGAAGAGGCCCCACAGTTCTGCCCCCCACTGTCCCCTGGCCCATCAAATGTGCAAGCACAAACTCTTTAGAGCACTAAGTTGGGGGCGGCTTGTGCTGTGGTCTTGCCTTCCTGCAGTGGACAGTCTCTGAATGGAATGAGAAGCACATCTTGAAAAGCATGCCTCAAGTTCTTAGTCATCTGGAAGTTTCCTAGCTAGCCCATGTAGGTGGCAAGACCGTCCCACATGTGGATGTTTGGTGGATGGGAAAGGTCACCAAGTAGTCATATCAAAAGGGCCCCTTGGGTGAGTGCAGAAACTCAGTGCTGTGAGAATAAAGCAAATGCACCTTCTGAGCTCACGCCCCCGTGCTGGTCTTGGGGAGGATACAGCACCAGAGCCAGGCCTGGGCTCAGGGGCCTCACGGGCTCTCTGAGCACAGCAGAGCGGCAAGGTATGGGAACCAGGCGATTGTACACACAGGGTGAGTATCCTGCAGCCAAATGCTTGGGAGCTGAAGAGTTTCACATTTTAGAATTTTTTGGATTTGGGACTGTTTGCAGAGATTGTATTGATTGAGTTTCCTTAATTTAAAAATCCAAAATCTGAAATAGTCCAAAATTTGAAAATTTTTGAGTGCCCACATGATATTTTCAAAGCTTCAGATTTTCAGATAAGGAACAATTCGTCTTCCCTTAATACATGCTCATTCTTGCCTACAGTTATTCTACACACTCTGCCTACCCTCCAGAGCATCAGGTGAGAAATGGGGTCTCCCAGCCTGCTGGGCAGAGGAGTCAAAGTGCAGTCCTAGCTTGGGGCTTGTCCAGGTGCTCTGAGGCTGCCAGAAAGGGGTTCAGAGGGAGATTGTGGGAAACAGCTGTCACAGACTGGACCAGGGACATAGGAACGAATCCTCCAGCTGCTGCTTCTGGTTGATCCCTGGTCTTGCTCCAGGACCTGCCAGAATCCAAAGGGTAAGTGGCTCTGACTGGGGCCACACAGATGTGGCCCTTGCTTTGCTAAGGATGATGATGATCTCCACTGGCACTATTTTAGATACTACTTGTTTCTAGTTTGTTGTGATTTCCTTAGAATGGATTCAGATCACTGGGTGGGCAAAACCTCCAACGAAGAGACTAGAACCAGGGTATGCTCTCCTTGGAGCTGTGGCTTATAGCGAACAGGTTTGTTTTCTTGTTGTTTGGCTTATAATTTGACTCCTTTTGATATTTTACTCTATATTTTTATTTTTTTTTTTACTGAGTGACACATTTGTGCAATTCATAAGTTGCAACAGGCCTTCATGAGAGGCTTCCTTTCCCGGCTCTCTCCATCCTGTGTTTCTCCCTTTAGCCTCAGTTTCCATTTTCACTGACTTTGTGTGAATCCTTTCTGATGTTGCATAAGCCAATGGAATAGCATTTCACTTTTCCTTTTCTACACAAGAAGTTGCAGTCTCTCTTTTGGCTTCCAGTGGAGTATTGGATCTAAATTTCAGGTTATCATAAAAATAATCTCACTCTTAATGGTATTGCAGTGACGACAGTTAAATTATATGTGTCAGCTTAGCTAAGCAATGATGCCCAGTCTTTTGGCCAAATACCAATATTTATAGATATGGTTGATTAACATTTTAACCAGTTGACTTTGAATCAAGCAGATTAATCCTCCAGAACATAGATGGCCTTCCCTCAATCAGTTGAAGGTCTTAAGAAAGTAAAGACAGAGAAACTGTGAAGAAGAAGAAATTTTGCTTCAAGACTGCTACCCAGAAATCCTCCCTGGGTTTTCCTGCTGGCCTGCCTTATGGGTTTTATATTAAATGCTATAAAATAAACCCTTACCTACATTTGCAGACTGCTGCTGGCCCTGCAAGTTTGAGACTTGCCAGTCCTTTAAGATAAAGCACTCTTCTAACCCCCCCTCCCTGGGTCATATTACTGAGGTTTCAGTTTCTTGCTATTGTTTCAGTCAACCTTGGTCCAAAAATATTAAATGGAAAATTCTAGAAATAACTCATAAGTTTAAAACTACTTGATAAAATCTTATGCCATTCTCAACATCCAACCTGGGACATTGATTGTCCCAGTGTCCAGTGTACTCTTACTGTATAGGCTACCCTCCCCTTACTCACTTGGTTGCCGTGTCAGTCACAGATAGACTGTCCTGGTGATGCAATGCTTGTGTTCAAGTAACCATTGCTAGTAACCTAACACTGAGTCAAGATGCCCATGTCATTCACCTCACCTCATCTCAGAGTGGTTATATCATCTCACATCATCACAAAAAGAAGGATGAGCACACAAGAATATTTTCAGAAAGAGGAAGAGACCGTATTCACACAACTTTCATCACAGTATATTGTTAAAATGGTTCTTTTTTATTATAATTTATTACTCATCATTTCAGCTGCACCTAATTGATCAAGTAAACTCTAGAGTCTTCTGTATATGAAGAAGCGTAGTGTATATAGGGTTTGGTACCAACTGCAGTTTTGAGCTCCCATTGGGGATCCTGCAATGTGTCCTGTGTGGATAAGGAGAAAGTACTGTGACCATATCCTATTGGTTTCCTGATTAATACAATGGTCCTTTTTTTTTTTTTAGGAAATTCTTGCAGAAGAGTTTATAGATGAAGTGTCATGATGTCCATACTAAGCAGTTCAGCAAGAGGGGGTGGGGAGAAGATTAGACAGACATTCAGTGTTGAATCCAGGCAACATGCACACAGTATTTATTGAACTGGTCCTTCAACTTTTCAGTGTATGTAAACATTTTCCTAAGAGCTTGGGAGGAACGTCCCCTCCTCAACCTGAATTTCCACAGGTGGCAGGCTCTGTCAATGGGTCACACATGTATCTCCTGGGACCCCAAAGCTGCAACAGAAAAAGCAGAGTGGGGTGGGATGAAGAGGGAGTATTCTAGAAAATACCCCACATCTGCTGATACTTGGTGAGGAAGCCAAGAAGGTTCCATCTCCTGGAACACCATGCACCTGACTCAAGGCCCAGAAAGGAGCAGAGCAGAAAGTGGGGCTGGGCTAGATTTTGTCTTCCCTGTGAAACCACAGTCACACCATGCTCTAATTTCTCCCTGGTCCCAACCCAGCTCTGCCCAGTGTCTTCCAACCCTTGTCCCTTCTTCCCCTGACCATAGTGCTCTCACCAGCCACCAAGCTTGCAGGAGAAAATAGAGGCAAGGAGGGGACTTGGTTGTGCCTGGGAAGGTGGCTTGAGGGTTGGCTGTGTGCACTCAGATGAGAGATATGCTGTCCCCAACCCCTCCCTGTGCTTCTTAGGCACATCACAATTTCAGGGGTCTGCAGAGGGTCTGATAACCAGCTGAGCTTAAGATGGAAGGCAAATCTTCCCGGAGCCTGTACATGTGGGCATAAAAGTAGCACTGGCTTTTCACATGCCAGGTGCAGTGGAAAGTAGATACCATGGCCCATATTAGTAAGTTTCTGTCTACCAGGAAGCTCAGCCATAGCTGACAGCAATGCCTTTCTACAGCGATTCTCTGCTAAAGTGACCACCCTGCTGGGAGGGGAGGGGAGCAAATTACTTCACCATCCAATGCCTCAGTTTCCTCATCTGTGACATGTGAACGACAGCTTGCTTGTGCTAGGATTATTATGAATTATGTTTGTTAAGTCCTCAGAAGGAAGCTGTTCCACTTCTAAGCATCCAGAAAATGTTATCTGTTGCTTTGTTTTCAAAGCATAGAACATGTTGTACCTAAAGAGTTTCTGCTCTTAAGCAAAATAAGGATTGAGATTTGGTTCTGCTAAGAAAAAGCTATGTATACTTTTGGATGCTCATGAAATTCAGACAGGCATGGTTTGAGTAAAGGGTGGAGAGTTCATTTTCACCAAATGCTGATTGTTACCGAAGTGGAAGTGGGTTGGAACAGGAGCCCATGGACATGCTAATTGGTGTCTGCAGCCATTTTTGTCCATGTGGAAAGACTTGCTTTTCCCTTTTCTGAAATCACCATGTTAAAGAAAATAGTCATTGCTAGTGGCTGGGAGATGCTGAAACATGAACTTGTGTCTTAACTGCGCCTGATTCTATTTTCCGGTGGTGATCTGCTTTATTTACTATTTGACTATTTTGAAAAGTTTCCATTGGAAAATTCATGAAGTGTCTTTCTCCAAAGAAAGTCAATTCCTTCTCTGTCACACACTTGGCGGGGGGCAGTGTCATCTGTACTCTGTGCTCATTCTGGAAGCTGTTACAGGTGACTTTCATGGGAAAAGAAGTAAAAGAGATGTATTGATGTTTGTAGAGATGATATGTAAAACTGAATAGCTGTGATCTGCTGAAACTGGTGTGTGGTTGGTTTCCTAGCTGAGGTTGGAGGAACACACCCTCAGTGGCCTCTAAAAGGATTTTTTTTTTGTGCAATGCTAGGGGTGGAACCCAGGGCCTGGTGCATACCAAGCATGTACTCTCCCACAGAGCCACATCCCCAGCCCAAAAGAATCTTAAGAAGGCATGGGTGTCCCAGCTTTTTGTACAGTGGAGTAGGGACAGCCCAGGAAAGGAGGGACCCATCCCAGACCAAAGGGCCTGCTTCTCTTCTACTAAAGTTCCAACCCCTCACAGAATGGCCCTGCTCAGGGCCACATATTTATGGGGAAAATAAAAGCAAATATTATTATCTGAGAATACAGCAAAATTGTGACTCTGGGTACAATCACTAACACACAAAGAGGAGGCGAGACGTCTGTAGGGGGCTTCTAACATTACACTCCCCCCACCCAGCATCAGAAGCAGGGTCCTGCTCTTAGGGCTGCTTAGGGCAACTGCACTGTTCTCACATAGATGCTCTCGGTGATCTGACTACGCCCTCCTCAGATCCATATGTTGAAATCCTCACCTCCAAGGTGTTAGGAAATGGGGCCTTTGGAGGTGATGAGGTCATGGGGCAGATCCCTCATAACGAAATTAGTATCCTTTAAAAAAAGGCCCAAAGCTAACCACAGTGGTGCACACCTGTACTTCCAATGGCTTGCGGGGACTAAGGCAGGAAGATCACAAGTTCAAAGCCAGCCTCAGCAACATGGTGAGGCCCTAAGCAACTTAGTGAGACCCTGTCTCAAAATAAAACATCAAAAGGGCTGGTGGTGCAGCTCAGGGGTTAAGCACTCCTAGGTTCAATCCCTGGTACCAAAAAAAAATACAAAAAGGCCCAAGAACCACCCACTCTTCTTCCAAGTGAAGACAGAGAGAGAAGATGCCACTCATGGATTAGAAAGTGGGTCCTCAGCCTGGCACGGTGGTGCACTTTTGTAATCCCAGCACTTTGGGAGGCTGAGACAGGAGGATCGTAAGTACAAAGCCAGCCTCAGCAACAGCGAGGCACTAAGCAACTCAGTGAGACTCTGTCTCT
>PVHX01025172.1:0-22816 GCA_004024805.1 Geosciurus inauris | reverse complement strand
GAGCCGCTCTTTCTTTATTTTCTTCTATATTATTGATTCATTATATACAATACTCAATATTGTAAACTGTAACTGTTGCTTGCTTATTGTTATATTATCTCATATTAAAGCCTATAAAACCCATCCTGTTGTGAGGCTGGTGATTCACCCCACGAATCTGCCATATATAAATTAGTCTGAGATCCAGACCAAGACACCTGGTTGGAAGGATGAGGCAGAGCCACACCCCACATCTCAGAATTACAGGTCAGGGGCTGGGGTTGTGGCGCAGTGGTAGCGTGCTCGCCTAGCACGCAGGAGGCACTGGGTTCGATCCTCAGCACCACATAAAAATAAAATAAAGATATTGTGTCCACCTACAACTAAAAAATAAATATTTGAAAAAAAAAGAATTACAGGTCAGTGGGAGAGGGAGCCAGGAGAGGGTCCTGAGAGTGATCGGGGAGCGTGAAATCACCGACAACCCGCAAGCGACTGGAGACACATGCTCCCTCTGCAGCTGCTGGGCCAGACCCGGTCATCCACACTACCTCAGGTTGTCACTAGCCACAGCCATAGCCCTCCCTGCCTCAGCCCAACCCTTGAAGGCATAATGCTGGCCTCCCTCTGTCCCCTCCTTGTCGCCCTGGGTTTCTTCCTTCCTTCGTTCTTCCCACAATCTGTTCTTGCAAGTGTTGCCTCTGAATGTGACCCACGACGGCCTTCCCCAGAACCTGCTCTCCCTGCACACCTGGGCAGGGCCCTCTCCATGTCCACACTCTTAGCCTGGCCTTCTCTTTTCTCCAGCTGGGACTTGGTCAGATGTGAGGCTGGGAAGCTCTCTTAGTGGAGAAGGAAAGAGCTGTGTATGCCTGCTGAGAACTGAGTCCAGGTCTGCCGGGTCAGGTTCGGCCAGACCAGGTGGGAGGCCCCAGGGCAGGGAAAGGTGCAGAGTTGTGTGCTGAGGGGAAGAGGGAGCCGAGGGGGTGGGATGGCGGGCAGGCTTGCCCACCAGTTCAGACTCTCCAGCATCACACACTTGTAGACTCCTGGTGAAGATCTGGATGCTTCCATTCCTTCTGTGAAATGCATAGCCACAGCCACAGTTGTCACTGACCCTGAGACAGAATCCTCTGCTGCCCAAGGACCTTGCTGGTCAAGGGTCTCAGAGCTGCCTGTGCGCCATCTTGGGAGGGGTGTGGAGGGAGTTCCTTCAGCTGTGGAGGTGTCTGTGCCAGGACGGAGGTGCAGAGGGTGCTGCAGGAAGGGGACTGAGTCCCTGAAGTCCCTACCAGGCAGCACCTCTACAGGTGGGAAGGGTTCCTCTGGTGACAGTCACGGGCAGGTATAGGTTTACTGATGAAATCCAGGTGACATTAAAAAGCACTGCTAGAGGTCAATTTTAAGAAAATAAAATCACTTACCAAGAGAAAACCCTATGTAATTAACTCTTCAAGACATGACTGAAGCCGGGCGCGGTGGCTCAAGCCTGTAATCCCAGCACTTTGGGAGGCTGAGACAGGAGAATTGCAAGATCAAGGCCAGCCTCAGCAATGGCGAGGCGCTAAGCAACTCAGTGAGACCCTGTCTCTACATAAAACACAGAATAGGGCTGGGATTGTGGCTCAGTGGTAGAGCGCTTGCCTTGTACGCATGAGGCACTGGGTTCGATCCTCAGCACCACATGAAAAAAAGAAATAAAATACAGATTAAAAAAAAACACACAAAATAGGGCTGGGGATGTGGCTCAGTGGCCAAGTGCCCCTGAGTTCAATCCCTGGTACCAAAAAAAAAAAAAAAAAAAAGACATGACTGGTGTTCACAAGGTAGCCAGGGTCAAGCTGAGCTGTGGGAAATACCAAGGGCACATAACAGGGTCATGGTCTCCCTGACCTTCTGTGCCCACCTGATACCTCCCAGCCCCAGCTTCAGGGGGACTGGATCACCCAGGCCTGAGGTTTCAGGCCCTATGGCTAGACTGGTGGTTAGAAGGTCTTCAGAGGAACCTGGTCTTAGGGAGAGGGCTGGGAGCCACATGCCACATGCAGAAGCCATCCCAGCTCTGGATGCAGACCAGGAATTGAGTGCTTCCCAGAGAAAACCCTCCACGTCCTCCTGCAGGGGAAGCAGCTTGGTCAGCCTCTCTGATGACTGGGCAGTGGTCGTGTCTGGGCCCATCCATCAGGGCTGGTGTCTGTGCCCTTTACCCTGCTTTCTACCATTTTCTTCCTGCTTATCCCAAGGTTTGGTTAAGAAACCTTCCAACAAAGAGCAGAGCTGGGAGCAAGGAGAACCATGTGTGCTCACCCAGGTTCCAGGGCTGTTGCCTGGGTGGTCAGGATGACCTCCCAGCAGCTTCCACCTGCAGTTCAACAGCAAAGCATCGCCCTGCACTACACGTCTGACAAGACCCCCATGCCTGCACTCTGCCCAGCAGCAGGCAGGATTCAGCCCTCCTCAGCCTCTCAGAAACACCCAGCACCAACGGCCATGCACAACGCTGGTCGTCCTCTTCAGCATCTTCAATACAAAAAGTCCTCCCACACTTTTTAATTGTTTTCCCCATGACATTGACTTCTTTTTTCTGGACAGCATCTTGCTATTGCCCAGGCAGGTCTCAGACTCCTAGACTCAAGTGACCCACCAGCCTCAGCCTCTTGAGTAGCTGGGAGGACAGGTGCACCAGTGTGTCCAGATGACATAAAAGGTCACCACCTGCCTGTAATCCCAGCACTTTGGGGAGGCTGATACAGGAGAATCACAAGTTCAAAGCCAGCCTCAGCAACGGTAAGGTGCTAAGCTACTCAGTGAGACCCTGTCTCTAAATAAAACACAAAATAGGGCTGGGGGTGTGGCTCAGTGGTCGAGTGCCCCTGAGTTCAAGCCCCAGTGCCAAAAAAAAAAAGTCACCACTTGGTCAGTTCTGGGATTCTCTGGTGGTTCTTCACAGTGAGATCCAGGTTGTCCTCTGTCCCCTGTACAAGTGGCCCTCTGAATCTGCAGATTTCACATCTTCAGTTTCTACCAGCCATGGATGGCAAATATTTGGGAAAAAATAAAACTGCATCTGGACTGGGCTCAGTGGTGTATGATTGTGATCCCAGCAGCTCAGGAGGATATAAATTCAAGGCCAGGCTGGGCAATTTAGCAAGGCCTTGTCTCAAAATAAAAAAAAATAAAAAGGGCTGGGGATGTGGTTCAGTGGTTAAGCACTCCTGGCATCAGTCTCTGGTACCAAAACAACAACAACAAAAACAACCTGCCTCCATACTGAATGCATACGGACCTATACTAGCAAAGTGTGCTAATTAATTATGGTGTTTACCCCATACATACCACATATTGTAAGTAATCTTGAGATGATTTAAAGGAAGCAAATAGTACCCCATTCTGTGAGAGAGGCCTGAGTATCACATATGTTGGCACATCTGCAGAGCTCCTGGTATGGAGATACCTCCTTTTCTCTGCGTTGTTTATATAAACTTTATATGAAGTTTAGCTTGGTTATTTTAATTTGCATTCAGTTTGGGTTTGTTTTTCCCCTTTGATCTTTTTGAAAAACCTGCACCAAAGTACATCCATAAAGTTGTGCCCTAAGCCAAGCCTGCTACTCCTATCCTCACCCTCACTCTTCACTGGAGCCCCCTTCCTCCACTAGTTGCTATTTTCAATAGTTTCTGTACTGCTTTTCCTGTGTGTGTTTTTGTTTTTTTGGTACCAGGGATTGAATGCAGGAATGCTTAACTACTGAGCCACATCCCCACCCCATTTTTTGTTTTGAGACGGGGTCTCGCTAAGTTGCTTAGGGCGTCACTAAATTGCTGAGGCCAGCCTTGAACTGTGATCCTCCTGCCTCAGCCTCCCAAGCTGCTGAGACTACAGGTGTGTGAGCCACCGCACGCAGCCTGTGCTTATTTTCATAAAAGTAAATAAATACATATTCGATTCCCCTTCCTTTTTCAACTAGGAAGAAATGTGTTGTGTAGAAGAACTATTCCCTGCCTGCTGGCCTCCAGGGCAGAGCTCTGTTCCCTTCATTAAGAGGACAAGGCCACCTCTGCTTAGGGCTGCTTCTGCAGGCTTTGGTAATACAGATGCTGCTGTGGAGGACAGTGGACAGCACTGTGACCACAAGCTCCACCTGCCCCATGTCTGCCCAGGACGAGCCCCAAGTCCCAAGCCAAGAACCCTGGTAAACAGGTGGCCTCTTCCAGCTGGCCAGTTGCTATAAGGACAAGAGGTACTTGTATATGCACAGAGTGGGGCACCTCTTGGCTGCTCCAGCACTCAGGCTACTCCAAGTCCTGGCTTGTGAAGAGACCACTGAGGAACCCCACACCCAAGACCCCCAGGGGTATGTGAGTGGGGCTCTGGTTCACAGGGAGTCACATTCCCACCAGCTCTAAGAGTCTCACCACCCTCTCCACATCCATAGATTCGTCCTGTCAGTTGTTTCCTGGCTACCTGGCTTTCCTGTTTGGGGAGTTCCTGTTTTTGCATTTTGCATGCATGGTGGCACCCTCCTGTAATCCCAGCAGCTTGGAGGCTGAGGCAGGAGAATTACAGTTCAAGGCCAGTCTCAGCCATTTAGTGAGGCTCTAAGCAACTTAGCAAGACCCTGTCTCAAATCTATCTCCAGTGTGTTTCCTCTCACTGATTTGTGCATGTTCTCTGCCTCCCACTTGCTGCTTGTTTTCTGGTGCAGTGGCCAAGATGGCCACTCTGGTCAGCCTTGTGGGGCCGTCCAGTGCTGCCACTGCCTTTGTCCTCCCTCATTGTCACCCTCTGCCTTCAGAGCTAGAGCATCTGTTTCCTGCTCCTCGCACACTGTTGCTGCACTAATGCAGGCCTTTAGCAATTCCCTTCAAATTGCCTCAAACCTCACAGAGCAGCCCATCCCAGGGTGGACGCATTTGCCAGCACTGGGGAAGAAGAGAATAAAAAAACTCTGCGAAAGCCCTCGGTGGTGTTCTGTCCCAGAATGCAGTGCAGAGTCCCAGGTGGGAGCAGTCCTGTCATCCCAGCTGCTCCGCAGGCTGAGGCAGAAGTACGGCAAGTTTGAGGCCAGCCTCAGCAACTCAGCAAGACCCTGTTCCAGAAACACAAGGGCTGTAACTCAGTGGTAGATACCCCTGGTTTCAATCTCTAGCCCTTCTGGAAAAAGCAAACAAGCCCTGCCAGAGGCTCACAGGGCACTCTGCCTCCCCTGTGCCCCTCCCTTGCCACTCCAGCTGCGGGCTCTTCCCCGGGCTTTCCTGACATGCCACCCTGTCCTGTGCCGTGTGGTCTTCGCCATGCTGTTCCATGGCCTGAGCAACTCTCCACCTGGCAGTAGCCTCAGAAGGGTCTCCCTGACCCCAAAGATCAGGCTGTCCTGCTGTTAAGACACTTCTGTTGCCCAAGCCCCACTTTCCTGTCCACCCTTGTTTAGTGCGCTATCTGTCCCGCCTTGGAGACTGCACTCCAGGGGAGGAGCCCGAGCTCCCGTGCAGGGCTCAGACCTCAGCCAAATGACCAGGAGGCTCTGTGGGCCCTTGAAGGACTTTGGATAGAGAAGGGCCGAGTGGAAGGCACCAGCTGGAAGGACACGAAGCTTGCCTGAGACCCAGCCCTGAGCATGCCTGCCCTTCCCAGCTCCTGTGCAGTGGTGAGGCAGGCATCTGGGAGCCCTGAGGAGGGCGCGGGGGACAGCAGACAGGTGAGCACAGCCCTGGCTCACGGCTCATCCACTGGCACATCTCACCACCCTGACAGGACCCTGTGTACTGAACTCACTTCTTAGGAGCTGGAACCCACCCTTCAGCCACTGCTCAAGCCAAGTGCTCTGGGCACTTAGATGAGGGGCAGCTGTGATCTCAATCCTGGGGACCCGGGCAAGGCTGGCAGAGGCACTGGAAGTGCATAGCAACTCCTGCGTGCACCTTGGTCCATCCTCTGCCTAGGCCAAGAGGGACACAGGCAAGTAGAGCACCAACTCAGAGCAGCTCCCAGAACAAGCTGCAAATGGGGGGCGAGGTGGGAAGGAGAGTGGTCACATGTGGTCACCCACGGCTGCTGGGTGACAGGGGAGGGCTGGGGCACCCCGGGCAGCCTCACCCCCCGCCCTTATCATTGAAACACTGGCTGTTTCTTCCACTCCCCAGAGGTGCGTAAGTGTGCGTCCCAGAGGCCTGAGGAGGAAGCTCTGCTGCCCTCACAGGCAGGGCCCCCAGGCTCAGGGCTGGAGTCCTGCCCCAGCTGGGAAAGGCCATACCAGGAGGGCTGGGCCTCAGCCACTGGAAGGATGCAGATGCACTTCCCGCACCAGGAGACTGTGTGTGGAGCTGGGGAAGCAGGTGCCTTTAACAATGAGTGGCAGCAGCTAGCATTCACTCCACGCTGTTTTGTGTTCTGTATCTCAACAGATCTTTACCTTCACAGCAATCCTCAGAGTAGGTGGTAACCCCATTAGTGAGACCAGAGGGAGTAATTAATTCACCCAAGCCCTCACAGGACGTAGGAAGGCAGTCTGGCCTTCCCCACTGTTACAGCACATCTCAGTAAGTTCTGCTGAACATTTAAGGTCCCTGCTCTCTGCCTGACCACCATCTTCTTGGAGACCTCTGCACCATGACAGCCAAGTGGAGGAAGGCGGATGCGCAGGCTGGAGAGCAGAGGAAGAAAGGTGAGGCAGAGGTCCAAGTAAACCAGCCTGTGCACCACGGAGGTCAAAAGAGTAGAAGTAGGAATGCCAGAGGTTGGGATGCTGGCACAAGTTGCTGACTGCCTGATACTGTCCAGATTCTGTCCAGGTGGATTTAGAACTTACGCTGCCATCCGTCACCAAGACCACCACTGACAGAAGACCCACCTTGCTCATAACAGCCCCGCTGGCTCTTTGCTTGGGACCTTGGCATTCCGGACCACCTCTCCATTGTGCCCAGTGTACCATGTATAAAATAAGTAAATTATCCCTTCTGCTGTTTTAGCTGAAGAAAGGAAGGAAAGGGAAGGGAAGGGAAGGGGAGGGGAGGGGAGGAAAGAAAGGAAAGGAAAGGGGAGGGGAGGGGAGGGGAGGGGAGGGGAGGAAAGAAAGGAAAGGAAAGGGGAGGGGAGGGGAGGGAGGAAAGGGAAGGAAAAGAAAGGAGAGGAGAAAGGAAGGAAGGAAGGAAAGGAAGGAAATTAATTAATTAAAAAAAATTTTTAGTTGTAGATGAACAGAATATCTTTATTTTTTATGTGGTGCTGAGGGTCAAACCCAGTGCTTCACACATGCGAGGCAAACGCTCTACCACTGAGCCACAATCCCAGCCCCTTAAGAAATTTAAGGTACGCAAAACCATTTCAAATTGTGAGTGCCTCTGAGGCCCAGCCCAGTCTCCATCCTCTACCCCAGAAGGTGCTCAGGGAAGGGACTCAGCCTCAAGGCCTCTGCCAGGCAGCAAGGCCTGTGTCCCATCAGGGAGCTAAATGAAGTCCCTCCAGAGGCTGAGGAGACCCCTATTTGGATCTTCCAGGCTCAATAAAATGCATCAGGTTTTAGCAGAGGAAGAGCTTTATTAGGAAATGAAAGGTGAAGATGTGCTTTCTCAGAGCAGAATGCAGTCTACCTAGAGAGAAACACATTTGGGGGCTCTTGGGCTCTTCTTTTATAGGAAACCTGGTAAGAAGCAGCATGGAAAGTATGTGGGAGGCACAGGGAAGAGGCCCAGCAGGCTCCCATCCCAGGCAGGTCCACACCCACTGGTACTCAGCCTGGACTGTCTTGGCCTGTCCTGGGGGACAGCTTGGTCCTCTGCCTGGTGACCTGCACCTGAAGTGACAGGCTGTCCTGCTTATGGAAAACAAAGCCAGACACTGAGGACAGTAGAAACAGGTTTACTCAGTAACCACTGCAGCAGAGGAAGGAGAGGTCTGTGCTGAACTGGGCTTGACTAGGACCCTCGCAGGGAAGTCTGGGAGAGTAGGGAGCAGAAAAAGCGAAGCACAAAGAATGGGTGGGCCAAGCAGCCAGGAAGGCAGGAAACCGCAGGAGAGACAAACAAAAACAGTAAAGACAACAGCACCCCCAGCTGTCTCCAGCAGGGTGGCAGTGAGGCCCACCTTCTCATGGGACTGGGGGCAGGGGACAGCAGTCTCCCTGCATGCTCCTCATCAGAGCGGCCCTAGGCCCTGGGAGGCAGAAGTCTGCGCAAAGCAAGCTCAGAGCCCTGGCTGCCAACTCGTCTGAGTCCTGAGATGAAACTCACTCACATCAACGTGTTCTGTGAGGCAGTCACCATCTAGACAAGCAGATGGTGACACCCACTGGTACTTTTGAGATGGGGGCTCAAAAGCTGCCCTGGGGAGATGCAGTCGAGATGGCACATGCTCCACTGAAAGGCAGTCTGTCTGGGTTATATCCCTCAGGACAAGGGCAGTCCCTGGGCAAAGCTCTGAAGCACACTGCTGCCAGGGCAGAGGGCGCAAGCCCTGGCTAGGTGGGCAAGAGCCCACGTGCCTCCAGAACATGTGCAGCCAGGACCAGCACCATGGGCCAGCAGAGGCCAGTAGTGCATGGGGCCTCATGCGCTCTGGGGAGGCCTGCACATGGTGGTCTCAGATGCGCTGAGACAAACTCAAACTTGCCCAACCTGTCAGTGAGATTCAACAGAGTGGCTGGTGGAGCAGCAGGTTCTTGTGAAATCGGTTTCTACCACTGTCAGGCCCTGGCAGACAGTTGTGAGCTGTGGACGGCCTGAGCCTCCCCATACTGTCTTGTGTGAGCCAGGCCAATGCGCTTTACCCAGACGACCTCTCAAGGTTGTGTTGGCAGGAAAAATCCTGAGTTAAAGCCCCAGTTCCCAGAAGAGCAGGCACTCACTGCTCACTGTGAAGTGGCTACTCAACGTCTCTCAGCTGACATGTCCACCATGTGCCCAGTCCTGTGTGGCCCCGGGAAGTCCAGTCCTGTGTGGCACATAGGGAAGCTGGAGAAGCCCTGGCCACTGTGGTGACCTGCTTGCCATCTCCAGATCTATATAGGAGCAG
Source organism: Geosciurus inauris (assembly GCA_004024805.1). Classification (NCBI taxonomy): domain Eukaryota; kingdom Metazoa; phylum Chordata; class Mammalia; order Rodentia; family Sciuridae; genus Geosciurus; species Geosciurus inauris. The sequence goes on along the minus strand of PVHX01025172.1, from coordinate 13,828 downwards.
TGGGCTCTCCCTGGCTTCCAGAAGGGACACACTCTTGGGCTTGCTCAGTCCTTACAGTTTCAGGTTAAGGCTGAGAAGTCTCAAGTTAATGTGTTATATAGCACAAATGCATCCTGACCTCTCCAGGTGTGTCCCCTGCAAAGTGGGGCACTGGAACACATGATGGTCCTCCAGCTTAGGAGCCTATGTCCACCCACTGGAGCGTGGCTGGGGGTGTACAGCATAAAGGGGAGAGGGTACTAGTGTTCACAAGTACTTATCCTCTTCCAGAGACAATTAGATGTGTTCCTGACAACAACAGTACCTATTTTTAGGTAAGCAAAAAGCTCCAAGTTTCAGGGAGGCAGAGACATCTTGGGTCACATAGCAAGCTCCTGGACAACAGGTATGAATGCAAGACCACTGCCATGGTGCCAGCTTCTGAGGTGGGCTCCATGCATGCCAGCCATGCCAACCCTGACAGACTCAGGACCCAGCCTGCCTCTCAAGGGGCCAGGGCTAGCCCTGGGGGGCTCTAACCAGGGGTGAGCTTTAAGAGAAGTTGCCAGGCAAAACAGAAGTGAATTCTAGGCATGCCACTTCTGGATGTCTTCTAACATGAGTGCAAACATGTCCTCATTGTTGAAGCCAGTTTTTTAAAAATTTTTTTTTTGTAGCTGTAGATGGACACAATATCTTTATTTACTTATTTTTATATGATGCTAAGGATTGAACCCAGTGCCTCACATGCGAGGAAAGCGCGCTACCACTGAGCCACAACCCCAGCCCCTTGAAGCCACTTTGAGGTGACTTCCTTAACCTGCTGTCTGGCAGGGCTCACAGGGTCCCCCTCATGCCTGCTCCTCTCTGTAGGCCCTTGGTCCTGACCTCTGTAAACTCAAAACTACAGACAGCATCCTGAGTGTGAGGGGTACGGCCTTTATTTAATGGGCAAATAAACATACATTTTGCATGAAGTGGGATGTTCTTTAGAGAGCAATTCTGAATCCATCCCAACACTCTACTTTCCTGCCAGTATAAATGACCTCACATGATATGAGCAAGTTAAGGCTACAGGTTTACTCACATCTGCTTATTCCTACAGGTGGAAGGTCTATCACATGTGTGTTTTCTGATGTTGTGTAAGCCTTGAGCTACGGTTAAAAGCTTTGCCACAGTCATTACACTTGTAAGGCTTCTCTCCGGTGTGAATCCTCTGGTGTATGATCAGATGTGAGCGCCACCTGAATATTTTCTCACAGTCGCCACACTGGTGCAGTTTCTTTATGGTGTTAACCTTTTTGCGGCTTACAAAGGTGGAACCTTCCAGGGTGTTCCCGTATTCATAGTACCACTGGGCTCTGGTGTGTATTCTCTGATGTTCGATAAGATAAGAGCTCCGACTGAAGGCCTTTCCACATTCACTACACTCATAGGGCTTCACTCCTGCATGAATGATCTGGTGTTGGAAGAGGGTTGAGTTCTGACTGAAGGCTTTCCCACATTCAGTGCACTTGTAGGGCCTCTCCCCGGTGTGCACCCTCTGGTGGATGGTGAGCTGTGTGCTCATACTGAAGGCCTTCCCACACTGGAGGCACTCGTAGGGCTTCTCTCCCTTGTGGATCCTCTGATGGTAGATGAGGCTGGAGCTCTGGCTGAAGGCTTTCCCACAGTCATGACACACATAGGGTTTCTCTCCAGTGTGGATCCGCTGATGCTGAATGAGGTGTGAACCCTGCACAAAGCCTTTCCCACACTCGTCACATTTGAACGGCTTTTCTCCGGTGTGAGTTCTCTGGTGGCGAATGAGTCGTGAGCTACACCCGAAAGCTTTTGTGCACTTGTTGCATTTATAAGGCTTCTCTCCGGTGTGAATCAGCTGGTGCTGACTCAGGCGAGAGATCCACCGGAAAGCCTTCCCACACTCATCGCACTTAAAGGGCTTCTCCACTGTGTGACTTCTCTGATGTGCAACGAGGCTTGGGCTCTCTGAGGCTCTGGGCATCTGAGACCTCTCCCCAGCATGCATCCTCTGGTGCTGAGCTAGAGTTGAGCTCTGGCTGAAGGCCTTGCCACATTCCTTGCATGGGTAGGGTCTCTCTCCAGTGTGAGTTCTCTGGTGCCTGACTAGCTGGGACTGCTGACTAAAGGCCTTCCCGCACTCCCGGCAGCCATAGGGCCTCTCTCCTGTGTGGATCCTCTGATGATGGATGAGGCTTGAGCTCTGACCAAAGGCTTTCCCACATTCCTCACACCTGTATGGTTTCTCTCCAGTATGAATTCTCTGATGCTGAATAAGTTTTGAGCTCAGGCGGAAGGCTTTTCCACACTCCACACACTTAAATGGCTTCTCCCCAGTATGGATTCTCTGGTGCTGGTTGAGCTGTGAACACAGCCTGAAGACTTTCCCACACTCCTCACACTCATATGGCTTCTCCCTACAGCAGTTACTTGGATGTTTCCCTTGAAAGCACCCAGACAATGGTTTCTGGCATTCCTGACAGCAGTCAGGCCTCTCCTGTATGTTGATTTCCTGGTGTGGACCCAGGTCTGGAGTGTGTCCAAAGCTTCGGCCGCATACCTGGCATTGCTGAGACATCCCCTGTGCGCCAGCTCTCTGACCTTTACCAGGCTCACGGCCGAGGCCACTGGCCCCCAGCTCCTTGGGTTCCTGTGTAGTGTCCTTGGTAAAGGACTTAGGAGCCACAGTCCCTTTATTCAAATAGTGTTTCTGGAAAAGGGAACTCCTCACTCTCAGTACAGGGCTACTTGGACGTCTCTCTGACCAGACCTCAGAATTGGAAGTGTCTGCAGAACCAGGACCCTGAGGCTTTAGAAGGTCCATGTCCTCCTGCTCATGCACAGGCTTAAGAGTTGAATCTGAAATAAACAGGAAATGAAAATGCTCCTTATGTACTGAGCTCACAGAAAGGACAAAGACTGAGGTGGTGGGGAGGGCCAGCACTTCCTAGGACAGGCTGCACGGAGCACTGCTACACACCCTGAAGGGAGAGGTCTAGCAGAAGAGGTCCTTGCAGAGGCCTCATACTTGGCTTCATTCATGCTTTTTGGTCTATAGTGGTGAAGTGCTCCTCTCTGCTAGGCAGAGTGCTGGGAGCTACATGTCCTAAGAGGGGTTTGTGAGCAGAGGTGCACCCCAGGGGCAGTGTGAAGGGGATATCCATGAGGACAAAAAGTGAGACTGGACAAAGCCAACCTGGGGTGGGAAGTTTGCCAACAAGGATTCTCAGAGGGCGTCAGAGGCCCCTGGTACCCCAACTGGTGAATGGGGAAGTAGAAGAGGGTCTGACCTGTGAATGGAGAGAATAGGCAGGAATGAGAGACTGAGCTACAGGTGGGTTACCCGGGGAGCCCAGAAGAGAGTAGAGTGCCTGGGCTGCCCATGGCTGCTCTCTGCTCCCTCCAGCTGCCACTCATTTGCACCTTACACTCCTTGCTAGGCTGGAAGCTGAGTGGCCACACCCAGTAAACTACACTGACTTTCCTTTCCCTGCAGCAGGTCTCTGGAGGGTCCCACAGGAAGCTTTCCTGACATCTCCTTTCCTTCTGAACTCTCCTCAGGCTCCTTTCCTACTCTGAAATCCCAGGGAGTACCTCTGCTGAAGTTATACTTCTCCATGATCATAATCATAACACAACCACAGTCACAGTCACAACCAGCCTGGTTCCACCCACGGCCAATTCACAGCCCAGCCAGGACTTCAGCTGCTCACTCCTACCTATCAGTGGTTGGGTCTCCAACTTCCAGTGATCTCCATGTCTTCTGGGAAGGGCTCCCACCTACTTAGCTCTTCTGAATGCAGGGAACAGATTCCAGTGGTTCCTAATTGGTCTTCCACAACCCAGTGAGGTCGGCAGAAGTCCCACGACAGAGAGACAGACAGGCTCAGAGCTGAGCAGCTTGCATAGGCCATGCTGATGAGGACAGTATCCAGAGCCCTAAGGCAACCCTCTCCCTCCTCAGCAAAGCTGCTCCCTGGGCAGGGCCTGCCTCCCAGGCCTTCCTCTGCTTGGGGGTGAGAAAGCAGGACACTAAGACTCCCAGCAAGTACTGCTCCTGCTCTTCCCCCTGCCAGAAACTCAGAGGCCCAAAGGAGAGTGAGGTGCATCCCTGGCATGGCTAAGCCAGGAACTGCCCAGGGCCCTGGCTGCACAGAATCAAGCCTGCATGTGGTCACACGGCTTAGTCACTTGCAACCACTAACCAAAAGACCAGGACATCACAGACCACCTGGCTGTGCTCATATTTCCCACCCTCTGGGTCCCTGTGTCTACATCCAAAAGAGGCTTGGCTTATATTTCCCAGTCCTGCCCTGACTCTGCACAACACTTATGTGCAGGCCATGGCCCCACCCTGTCCTGCTGCCCAGCCTCCCACATCCTCCTGTTCTTGGTGGCCCCTTGACCTCCTGCCTGGCCCACTTCTCTCTGACCCTACTTGGCACTGACAGCTCCCACATGGCTCCCGTCATCGAAGCTCAAGGTCCTCTCCCCTTCCCTGGAACACTAAGGTCAGTCTCCAGCAAGCTCTGGGCAATCCCTGGGAAAAGGCAAGCACTATGAAAAGCCAAGTCTCTCTAGAGACGGGGACATGTGTCCTCCCAGAGCAAAGGCACAGCAGTGCCTGGCTGTCACTATCTGGGAACAAGGAGTCACACGTCAGGGGGCTCTGGTGGCAGGTGAGGGCATGGGGAGGGACTGCTGCAGACTCTGCCCTCTGCCCAGTGTTCCTTCCAGTCCCCTCTGATAGCTGATGCCAGCTGGACTAGGGGACAAAGAACTTGCCTGGCCATTTCCTTTACTCCGTGTCTCTGGCTGTGTGCTCCTGCACACCATACTCTAGGAGCCACATTCCTGCCTGAGATTACTGTGGATTACCCCGTGTGTGCTTCATCCCCTTATGGGGACAAGTTGCTGCTTGCTGCACATAAACCCCTTGAGCTGTCTGATCTGGCCCCTTACAGCTAGCTTTTCTCCACGACCTCCCTCCACCATGCAAACACCTTCTTGGGAGCCTTGTTTTTTTTGGGGGGTACGGGGGATTGAACTCAGGAGCACTTGACCACTGAGCCACATCCCCAGCCCTATTTTGTGTCTTATTTAGAAACAAGGTCTCACTGAGTTGCTTAGTGACTCGCTGTTGTTGAGGCTGGCTTTGAACTCACAACTATCCTGTCTCAGCCTCCCTCAGTGCTGGGATTACAGGTGTGTGTTACTGCGCCTGGCAAGCCTTGGTGATTTTTTTTTTTGGTACTGGGGATTGAACTCAGGGGCACTCGACCACTGAACCACACCCCCAGCCCTATTTTGTGTTTTATGTAGAGACAAGGTCTCACTGAGTTGCTTAGCGCCTCACCATTGCTGAGGCTGGCTTTGAACTCGTGATTCTCCTGTCTCAGCCTCCTAAGTGCTAGGATTACAGGCATGAGCTACCATGCCCAGCTAAGCCTTGCTTTTAACTGGCCACCCTCCAGCTTTGCCTCCTTCCCAGGGAGGATCAGAAGGAACCTCCGTGGGAGGGACAGAGGGGAATATGGAGACAGGTCACTGCACACATAATTATTCAAGATGAGGGTGTCAGGAGGCCCCTAATACAAAAGGAATGGGGTTCTTATAAGGAGCTGGCCATGTGAAGACAGACACATAGGGAGAAGGTGCCGAGTGAAGAGTCCAGCCCTCGGGATTCACCCTGACCTCTGAATCCTCTAGGTCCCACCTATGGCTCCTCCTCCTCAAAGGCTCTCTGCTGTGGGACCTACACCTCACCTGTCTGGGAGGTCCATGGTGCTTCTGTCCCCTCCACTCCCTGCAGGTCGATGACCCATGGCTCTTGTCCCTGTTCCAACCGGGAGATCAGCTCAGGTTTGAAGACCAGGAGTCCTGCTGTGTGGGGGCAGAGGAGGAGATGCTAGGAGCATGGCCACGGCTTGACATCACCCCCCCAAATAAAAAGGGTAAGTTGCCCTACCAGATATCAGCACATACTAGCCAGAACAGTGATGCACCTGCAGTCCCAGCCACTTGGGAGGCTGAAGTACACCAAATACCAAAGCAACGACACAAAAACAAACCAAGCAGGAAGCTGGCACACACACTCACAGAAAAAACAGCATAGAAACACGCCACTTCACATTTTAAGAGCATCAACTGGAAAAGGAAATCGTTAGCAAATCTTGTTGGGGAAATGGTTCAACGCTTGGACCAAAATAAAACAGGATTCTTACTTAACTCCAACAAAAAGGCGGGACCGTGACATAAATGAGAAAGATAGAATACGAAATTCACAGGAGAAAATGCAGGCCATCTCTGAGCCTGAAGTAGGGAATAACTGATAAAACCTCAAAGGCACAACCTATAAGACAAAACCTGAAGTTCATTATGTGAAAACTGACAGGGCTGGGGATACAGCTCAGTGGCAGAGAGCGCATAAAGCCCTAGGCTCAATCCCCGGTACTGGGGGGAAAAAACCCCAAAACCCACAAAAACTGACCAGCATTATGAAACATGAGAGAAAGGTAAAGGCACAATGTCAATCTCTGTGTGTTCACCTTTGATATACTGTAAGATAGACTTTGTATAAAATGCTCTCACACTTCTAAACCTCAGGGACATCTTAGAATTGAAGTCAGCAGCCTCCAGCAAACTGGTAGCAGATGTGACATGCCACTGCTGCCCACACACATGAACTTGGCCACACATGCTGCATTTATCTGCTTTGTATGCTGTTTTCAAAAAACATTCTGAGCTGGGCATGGTGGCGCAAGCCTGTAATCCCAGCACTTAGGGAGGCTGAGACAGGAGAATCATGAGTTCAAAGCCAGCCTCAGCAACAGCAAGGCACTAAGCAACTCAGTAGAGACCCTGTCTCTACATAAAACATGGGAGCTGGGACTACAGCTCAGTGGTAGAGCGCTTGCCTCGCATGCGTGAGGCCCTGGGTTTGATCCTCAGCACCACATACAAAGCAATAAAATAAAGACATTGTGTCCATCTACAACTAAAAAAAACAAAAACAAAAACCAAAAAAACCCACAAAATAGGGCTGGGGATGTGGCTCAGTGGTTGAGTGCCCCCGAGTTCAATCTCCGCTACTACCCCCACCAAAAAAAAACTCATTCTGGGGGCTGGGGTTCTGGCTCAGTGGTAGAGCGCTTGCCTCACATGTGTGAGGTACTGGGTCTGATCCTCAACACCACATAAAATAAATATACTGTGTCCATCTACAACTAAAAAAATATTTATTTAAAAAACAAAAAAACCTTATTCTGGCCAGGCATGGTGGCACATGCCTTAATCCCAGCGACTCAGGAGGCTGAGGCAGGAGGATCATAAGTTTGAGGCCAGCCTCAGAAACTTAGGTGAGGCCCTCAGCAACTTAGCAAGGCCTTGTCTCAAAATAAAAAATAAAAAGAGCTGGGGATGTAGCTAAGCAGTGAAGTGCCCTGGGTTCAATCTCTACTACCAAAAAAAAAAAAAAAAAAAAAGTTGATTTAGTAGCTTAGGAAAAAAGAGGTTTTATTAACTCTTGGAATTTCACCTACCCAGTGAGGGCTGAGTCATCTGACATGCATAATGTCTGGAGCCAGCCTGGCACTCACAGGTTTGAGGCTCCTGCTTAGCCCATGAGTGTCTGAGCACTCAGCCTCCCCCGCCTCTGACGCAGGACTGGCTGTGTGGGTGACTGCAAGGGAGGGGGCCCGAGGTGCCACCTCACCTAGTCCGGCCACGCTGCTGTGGTTCTCCAGCATCACCTCCCTGTAGAGGGCCTTCTGGCCAGGGTTCAAACACTGCCACTCCTCCCGGGAGAAGTGCACAGCCACGTCACCAAATGTCACCGCCTCCTGAAAGGACACACACCAGCACCCCAGGGATCCCTGGGTGCCAGCCCCATTCTGGCACGACATCACAGCATATCTCAGGCAGGTGCACCCAGGGGTTGGGCAAGAGTTGTCCAGCTCCTTCCTCCAAAACTGGAGGAGGGGCAGTTTGAGGGAGAGGAGGGACCTAGCTCTTGGTAACCCTACAACCCTCCCCCTCACGAGCCTCGGCTGGGCCTAGCTAGCAGAGGTCTGCTCACTGCCTCCAGGTGGGACCAAGGGGGCTGCCTGAGCCTGGCAAGAGCCACAGTGAGGGCTAAGGCTGGTCTTGGCCCAGGCCCAGAGGGCAGGGTAGGTGCCCAAAGTAGCAGGTAGAGGCTTCCCAGGGCAAGTGTAGGAATGGAGGCAGCCAGGCTTCCTACCATGAGGCTTGATGGGTGGTGTCCACTGGTCTTGGCTGGGACACCTGCTGGAAATTATGAAAAGGTGAGAGGTCAGGGTGGTGGAAGCTGCCCAACTCCCAGGACAATCAAGGCTATACTGTGTTCCCTGCACAGCAGGCACATGGCTTGGGTTGAAGCAATCCTGGTGCTTGAGTATGTGGCCCCTAAAGCCTTGAGCACCTTTCAGTGTGTTTGTGTGTGATGTCAATCAGTCCACAAACACACAGGAGTGGCTGGCATGTGTCACACACTCAACTAGGCAAAGGGGAGGCAGCAGTGAATGCACAATCACCCTATCTTCATGGACCAGGCTAGTGGAGGAAAGAGCAAAATAACTACAAAATCACAACCATGGTAGTGCTGATGTGGGGAACTATGAAAACTTTTAACTGGAAAACTTATTTAGGCTGGGAGCAGGGGCACATGCCTGTAATCTCAGTGACTCAGGAGGCTGAGACAGGAGGACTGCAAGTTTGAGGCCAGCCTCATCAACTTAACAAGATCCTTAGCAACTTAGTGAGAACCTCATTCAAAATAAAAAATAAAAAGGAGAGCTGGGTTGTAGCTCAGTGGTAGAGCACTTGCCTAACGTGTGTGAGGCACTGGATTTGATTCTCAGCACCACATAAAAATAAAATAAAGGTCTATCAACAACTAAAAAATATATTTTTAAATAAATAAATAAAAAGGACTGTGGATGTGGCTCAGTGGTAAAGCACTCCTGGATTAAATCCCCAAGTACCGAATAAAACAAACTGATTTAGTCTAAGGAGTCACTTCTAGAGGGACCTAGGCCAAGGTGACTGTGGTGGGGAATACACTTCACGTAGCATGAACATGTGCAAAGGGCCTGAGGCAATGACGAATAAGGCTGAAGGAGCCAGTGAGAGTGGATCACAGGCAGCAAGGCAAGCAGCAACTACAGGTTGGACTGGATGATGGACTGCAGGGAAGACAGGATCAGATGCAGGAACCCTTCTCCAACTACATAAACTCCAGGGTCCGGCTACTGCTGGCATCTGTCACCAGGATGGCACCAGCCCCAGGGATGTAATCTGATGTAATTACCACTCACTAAAACAGCGACCTCTGGCCCCTCCCCAGGCAGTCCCCTGAGAGGTGAGGATGGGAAGTGCTTCCTAGGGGAGCTTTTGGCCCAGAAAGTGGCCGCAGGCCACTGGCACAGGGAGCATGAACCACACAGCAGTGACCACTGGAGGGCGGTGCTCCCTGGGCACCTGGGCATGAAGACTGCAGCTGCCAGGGCTGGAAGAGGGGTATCCTACAGAGCAAGGCAGGCCTGCAGAGGCCACCGAAATTCAAAGACGGTCTAACCCACCCAGGCACCGATGTTTGCGCACTGTCACCGATTCGAAGCCTTGCAAGGGTACAGAGTGAGAGGGAAAGCCAGGGCCCTAGAAAAAGTGACTACGGAGGAAAACCAAGGAGAACCCCAGGGCAGCCCAGGGCGGGAGGGAAGGCGCAGCGAGGGCTCGCCTTCCTCAGGCAGGGCGCCGGAGTCCGCGAGCGACCTGGGGGTAGCTGCGGGGTTCAGCCACGGACTCCCGCCTCCCACCGACGGTCGAGGGCGGCCGCTGCCCGACCACGTGCCCTGCCAGGCGTTCACCGCCTCTGCAAGCGTCCTCGCCTCCCTAAGTGCAGGCCAACCCAGCCCGCTGGACCGACTCACCTACCGGAGGGCAGCCCAAGGCCCGAAAACGCGCGACAGCGCCAGAAACGGGCCGCGCTCACGCACCCCGCCCACTTCCGGCCCTTCTGGTCCGCTCGGAGGTTCGGCCGTCTCGGTGGTTCCCAGCCCCGCCTCCCGGGTTTGGGCGGAAGGGGCGGAGCCTAAGCCCAAAGGAGAGGCAGGAGTTGTAGGGCGGTTTAGAGTGGGGACCAAGAGCTGGGCCAGAAGCTCGGGGCAGAGGCCCGCGTCTGTGGAGGGCGGGACAGAGGCCACGGCAGGGGTCGCTTGCCGGGAGGACGGGACAGGACCCTGGCCCCGGCTGGCCCCGGCGGAGGGCGTGGCTCAACCCCGGGGAGGGCGGGGCCAAGAACGCGAGAGAGGCCAGGAGAGGGTGGGCGGGGCCAGGAGCCAGAGGGCGGGGCCGGGCGTCTCCGCGGCCGGCGGCTCGTGGGCTCAGGGGCTCCGGTCCCAATCTCTCGCAGGCTGGCGCGTCCCGGGCGAGGGGTCGTCCCGGCCGGGCGCACCTCCGATGGCCAGTCCCGGGCTCCGGTTCCCCACGCTGGCCCTGTCGGGGCGCCCAGGCCAGCTTTTCCGAAGCAGAAAGCCCCCGCTGGCACGCCGGTGTCGCGCAGACGCCCTGGGCCGGGGGCCAGGCGCCAGCTCCAGGGCTGTGGGCGAGCCCGCTGGGGGCAGCGAGAGGCTGTTTCTTGTCGATAGCCCGCCGGGGCGCGCGGGCACAGGCCTTAGGCCCCCCAAAAGGAGGGCGGCTTCCCCGCGCTCTGGGACCGAGCCGCCAGCTCAGGCCAGGGCGTCCTCCTGCGCGCAGTCTCCTCCCTGGCTTCACGCGAAACCCGGTCCCTTGTGCTGGGTGCAGGCGCCTGCAGATCCACGCTCTGCTATCCTGTGGGACGCCCCGCGCCGCGTGCTGCTCCCAGTATCAGCCTGTCTTAGGACACTGCGGAGTTTGAGGCACCATCTGGCAGAACCTGCACGCCCCAGTTACAGGCAATGGAGGACCCTGCCTGACCTCGGGCTGACTCCACTTTACTGTGAGGCTCCCGTCAGTGGATCCCATCGATGCTCGGTTGGGGCATTCAAACTGGCCTCACACCGACCTGTGCCTGATCCAAGTCCGGGTCCCCTACTCAGCCAGGGGAAACCTGGTGCAGTCAAGTCCCTAGCTCCCTACAGAGAGTCCTGGTAAAAAAAAAAGAGAGAGAGGAAAAAGTTCTAGTACCTCTATGAGCCCCAGGATGGCCCCAGGACAGCAGCACGCTCCTGCGTTGAGCCTCCAGCAGCTCCCATGCCAGACAGGGAAGACCTGCCCCAGTGCCTTGATGCCTTCACAGGACCTTAGAACCAACCAGGCACACTGGCCTCTCTGGCCTACATGACGGAGCAAGCTTCAAAACTTTATACTGATGGGGTCTGGCAACCCTGTGTCCCAGCCTGGCCTGCTCCCCTAAGCAGGGCACACCCAGAATAACACAAGGAGCGGGAGGGGGAGCTGACACGTGAGTGCGCAGAGAGCCTGGCCTAGGATGTCCAGAGGGTGGGCATCAGCCCAGTGTTCAGGTGATAGGGCACCGAGGCCCTGAAGGTTCTGTTTGGAGGGGGAAGGGAGCTACCTCTTACCTCTGTATCCACTGCAGGCCACTCCAGGGCCTCCACACTCCTTTTTAGCTGAGCCTTGGTCCCAGTGAGCAATCAGAGACCCTTGCAGGGTTGTAGTGTTCTCTAGGCCAGCTGGGATCACTTTCCCTCCAATCCGTCTGGGATTGGGTTTTTAGGGCCCCTGGTTCTCCCTGATTTCCTTTTGTTTCCTCAGTGACACAGAATGCCTTGACTTAGGATTTGGCCAACTGTTTTCCCTGTAGGCCAGAACCCAAGCTAGGGCCTTGGAGGTTCCCAGGCACCCATAAAGCTGCTTAGGTTGTTGCTCAAATATACTGGGAGATAACTTCCATTCCTAAACAGGTAGGAACTAGCCCCAGCCTTGAACAAAGTCCCTGAAGTCCTCTTCTAAACTCCATAGCCAGACCCCCACCTTGCAGACAAACTTTGGTAGAACCTATCTGGTCTCCAGTAAGCTGGGCCTTTGTAAGTTCCCCTAGTAAGTGCTGAGGAATTAGTGGGGTTTTTTTTGTTTTGTTTTGTTTTGTTTTTTGTACCAGGGATTGAACTTGGGGGTACTCGACCACAGAGCCACATCCCCAGTCCTATTTTGTGTTTTATTTAGAGACAGGGTCTCACTGAGTTACTTAGTGCCTCGTAGGCTGGCTTTGAACTCGCAATCTTCCTGTCTCAGCCTCCCAAAGTGCTGGGATTATAGATGTGTACCACTGTGCCCCGCTGAATTGGTGCTTCTTACTTTGGAATCCCAACTGACCCCATCTTGGGACGGTTTGGGGCACTCCCTTGTGAGAATCCCCCTATGTTGTCCTAGAGGTGTCTCCAGGCTTTGTCTCAACAGAGTTCCAAGCTATAAATGTTTCTGGAAACATCCCATCTAAAAAGCTACTTTCCAAGAGATGCTGTATTTCAAGGAGCACTTTGGTATCCTGGCAGACAAGCCAGAGCCAGAGCCATGCAACTTTAAACAGGTAAGGACAGATGGAGCACCTCCACAAGGCCGGTACCCTCCTAGACACGCAGGAATCCCAGGCTTTCTGTGCACCCATGTACTGAGGCTTGTTTTTTTTTTAAATATTTTTTTAGTTGCCAATGGATCTTTATTTATTTATATGTGGCTCTGAGAATCGAACCCAGTGCCTCACACATGCAAGGCTAGTGCTCTACCACTGAGCCACAACTCCAGCCCCGTGAGGCTTGTTTTAATCAGGTGTGGCAAGACCCACAAATACAGAAATGGATGTAATGAAGGAATTTGGTTTATAGACATAGAAGAAATAAGAAGCAGAAATAAGAAGCAGGGCATGCCACACAGGGTCACCTGGGAAGGACCAGGAGTGGTCAGGGCAGAAAGGAGATGGCAGAATATGGCCAAGGGCAGAAATTTACCACTGGTATCTGGTTGAAGGACAGTCGGTACCCAGGTGCCTTTTTATAAAAAGAACACTTTCTATGCACAGGCACCCACAGAGTTCCGTCCATGGGCTCCACCTTGCGCTGTGGGAGCAAGACCATTGTAACAGCCTCAACTGACTTGTTGACCAAGATCCACATTAAAAAAGTGTCTTGGGGGGCTGGGATTATAGCTCAGTGGTAGAGCACTTGCCTCGCATGCGTGAGGCCCTGGGTTCGATCCTCAGCACCACATACAAAGCAATAAAATAAAGACATTGTGTCCATCTACAACTAAAAAAATATTTTTAAAAAAAGTGTCTTGGGCTGGGATTGTGGCTCAGTGTTAAAGTGCTTGCCTTGCATGAGTGAGGCACTGGGTTCGATCCTCAGTACCACATAAAAATAAAGACATTGTAGCTGGGCGCGGTGGCGCAAGCCTGTAATCCCAGCACTTAGGGAGGCTGAGACAGGAGAATCGTGAGTTCAAAGCCAGCCTCAACAACAGCGAGGCGCTAAGCAACTCAGTGAGACCCTGTCTCTACATAAAACACAAAATAGGGCTGGGGATGTGGCTCAGTGGTCAAGTGCCCCTGAGTTCAATCTCCAGTACCAAAAAAATAAATAAATAAATAAAGACATTGTGTCCATCTACAACTAAAAAAAATATTTTAAAAAGCGTCTTATAGCCGGGCGCGGTGGCTCAAGCCTGTAATCCCAGCACTTAGGGAGGCTGAGACAGGAGAATCGCGAGTTCAAAGCCAGCCTCAGCAATGGCGAGGTGCTAAGCAACTCAGTGAGACCCTGTCTCTACATAAAATACAAAATAGGGCTGGGGATGTGGCTCAGTGGTC
>PVHX01025171.1:0-22793 GCA_004024805.1 Geosciurus inauris | reverse complement strand
TTGTAGATTCTTTGTTTAGTTTTTGTTTGGAAGATCTGTCCAGTGGTGAGAGAGTTGTGTTAAAGTCGCCCAATACTATTGTGTTGGGATCTATTTGGTTCTTGAATTTGAGAAGGGTTTCTTTGACGAACATGGCTGCCCCATTGTTTGGTGCATAGATATTTAAGATTGTTATGTCTTGTTGATGTATGATTCCCTTAAGCAGTATGAAATTACCTTCTTTATCCCTTTTCACTAACTTTGGTTTGAAGTCTACTTTATCTGAAATGAGGATGGAAACTCCTGCTTGTTTACGTAGTCCATGTGAGTGATAAATTTTTTTCCATCCTTTCACCTTCAATCTGTGAGTATCTCTTTCCATGAGATGAGTCTCTTGGAGGCAGCATATTGTTGGGTCTTTTCTTTTAATCCAATCTGCTAATCTGTGTCTTTTAATTGCTGAGTTTAGGCCATTGACATTCAATGTTATTATGGAGACATGGTTTGTATTCCCAGACATTTTGGTTTATTCTTTGTTTTTAACTTGACTGGGTTTCTCCTTTGATTGGCCTTTAGTGTAGCTCTTCCCTCTGCAAGTTTTCATTATTGTTTTTTTTTTTTAATATTTTTTTAGTTGTTGATGGATACAATGTCTTTATTTTATTGCTTTGTGTGTGGTGCTGAGGATCGAACTCAGGACCTCACACATGCGAGGCAAGCACTCTACTGCTGAGCTACAATCCCAGCCCCTCATTACTGTTTTATATTTCCTCCTCATGGAATATTTTATCAAGAATGTTCTGTAGTGCTGGTTTTCTTGCTGTGAATTCTTTTAATTTTTGTTTTTCTTGGAAGGTTTTTATTCCATCTTCAAATCTAAAACTTCATTTTGCTGGATATAAGATTCTTGGTTGGAATCCACTGTCTTTTAGCACTTGGTATATGCTTTGCCAGGATCTTCTTGCTCTCAGGGTCTGGGTTGAGAAGTGTGTAGTGATTCTAATTGGTTTCCCCCTATATGTAATCTGATTCCTTTCTCTTGTGGCTTTTAAGATTCTCTCCTTATTCTGAATGTTAGGCATTTTCATTATGATGTGCCTTGGTGTAGGTCTGTTGTGATTTTGAACATTTGGTGTCCTGTAAGCCTCTTGAATTCGATTATCCAATTCATTCTTTATATATGGAAAGTTTTCTAATATTATTTCATTGAATAGGTTGTTCATTCCTTTAGTTTGGAGTTCTATGCCTTCTTCTATCCCAATAATTCTCAAGTTTGGTCTTTTAATGTTGTCCCAAAGCTCTTGGATGTTCTGTTCATGGCTTCTTACCATCTTCACTGTGTGGTCAATTCTATTCTCCAGGTTAAATATTTTGTCTTCAGTATCTGAGGTTCTGTCTTCCAATTGGTCCAATCTGCTGGTGATGCTTTCTATTGAGTTTTTGATTTGGTTTATTGTTTCTTTCATTTCAAGGATTTCTGTTTGGCTCCTTTT
The DNA here is from genome assembly GCA_004024805.1 of Geosciurus inauris. Lineage (NCBI taxonomy): Eukaryota > Metazoa > Chordata > Mammalia > Rodentia > Sciuridae > Geosciurus > Geosciurus inauris. The sequence goes on along the minus strand of PVHX01025171.1, from coordinate 21,321 downwards.
CAGAATCTCTATCTCCTTGTTGAAGTGATTTTTTACTTCCAGTATTTGCCTGTGTATCTCTTTATCAAAGTGATCTTTTACTTCCTGCATTTGCCTATGAATCTCTTTATCAAAGTGATCTATTGCTGACTGGGTGTGCTCTCTCTTATCATTCTTTAAGTCACCAACCATTTTAATTATGTACATCCTGAATTCCTGTTCTGTCATTCCTCCTGCTGTACAGCCCATGGATTCTGGGAGTGTAGTATCTTGGTTTGTTTGAGTCACTTTCTTCCCTTGTTTTCTCATGATGTTTGTGTGTCTTTCCTTCTAGCTCTGCTGATCCAAGGTGTTACAGTTTTAACTCCTATCTGGTTATAGTTTCCCTGCAGGGTTTCATTACCTCTCCTCCAGTAGGTGGTGTTGTCCGTTGTTTGCTGGACTTTCCTGGCTGGTATCCTTGGTACTGGTCCCAGGCCAAGGTGAAACTCTGGGCTGCTGGTGGAGTTGCTGTTCCACCGTGGCCAAGGTTTGCTCCCAGGTGTTCACCTGTGCCCTCTGGTGTGTAGGAAGTTCCGCCATGTTAGAAGGTGGTCCACAAAGAACAATAGCTGGGGTTCTGCTCAGGAGACAGTCAGTCCACAGAAGCAACTGCTAGCGGTCTCTCGCGGTTGGGTGGGCGCTGGGGCCAGGCACCCTGTGCGGAAGCAGGCCCGGCACACTCGGGGTAAACTCCGGGCTGGAGCCCTGGGCCGGATCCCCCACCACAACTGCACTCCGCCAGTCGCCACCAAAGTCACGCCTTCCGGCTACCACTGTCTCCCGGTGGCCCTGCGCTCACACACAGGAGCGAGACTTGTGGGGCGGTATGCCGCAGAGAGCTGCCAAGAAACTGGTTGGAAAATGGTCCCCGCTACTTTCAGTCTCAGTCTCGGAGAGTCTGAGCCCTGGGCCGAGGCCCGGGCTGCCACTGCGTTTCTCTGGCCGGCGCCGAAGTCACACCTCCTGGCTACCACTGCCTCCTGGTGATCCTGTACACACACACACACACACACACACACACACACGAGCGAAATTCCTGCGTGGGATGTTGAGCCGCAGAATGATGCCAGGAAGCTGGCTGGAAAATGGCGCCTCCACCACTTCCAGCCTTGGTCCTTGAGAGCCTAGCACAGAGTGGACTGTCTAGGCCACCATCTTGGAACTGCCCCGAAGTAGATCTATTTTGATTCTGTCATATTTGGAGTTCTTACATGCATCTTGTATTTGAATGTCCATCTCATTCCAAAAATTTGGATAGTTTACTAATATTATTTCATTGAAAAGATTGTGTATTCCTTTAGGTTGTCTTTCGGAGCCTTAATCTTTCAGAGCCCCAATGATTCTTAAATTTGGTCTCATGATGTTATCTCAAATTTCTTGAAAATCCTAGTCATGGGCTCTTAACATTAATCTTTTCTTTATGGTCAACTTTATTTTCAAGATTATATACTTTTTTCTCAAGGCCTGTGAACACCTGTAATCTCTTAACTCAGGAAACTGAGATAGGAGGATTGCAATTTCAGAGCCAGCCTCAGCAACTTAGCAAGGCTAATCAACTCAGCAAAACCCTCTCTCAAAATTAAAAAAACAAAAAGGGCTGGGGATGTCACTCAGTGGTTAAGTGTCCCTGGGTTCAATCGCTGGTACATAAAAGGAGGGGAGGTACGTAAAATGGACCAGAATATACCTTTCAACATTTGAATTGTTAGAGGGAAAAAACCTGCTCTGTCAATCCACACAAATGTTTAGGATCATATCTACTTACAGCATTGAATCAAAGGGCGAAAAGAGCCTTGTCAATATATAGAGATAAAATGTGGGAATCTGAATAGTTATTATTTTTAATGGTAAAGAAAAAGCCATATACTAATTCTGAATTTGTTTTAAATTTTTAAATATCCTGAAATTTATACCATACAACTTATTTTAAGTCAAGAAAAAGTAACAAACTTTTGGTATCAACTGAAGAAAGAAATTCTATCTGGCTTCAGTAAATATCTAAAACATAAATTCATTCTCCTTCCTTATATAGTATATTACACATATAAAAGAAAGAACTTAGAAGTATAATGAAGAATGTGTGTATAATTTCAATTATTTTTTCTCATGATATCTATAAAAAGCAAGTACACTTCCTTAAACCCTACCCATATAAGAGTGATTCCTTACCAGCCAATATAATTCAATAAAACAATACAAGCAGTACCTTGGGCCCTTGGCAAATAACTGTTTGCCTCCATTTTTCACCTTCTTATTTTGAACAATATTTGCTAATTGGTTTAAATTAGCTCTTTTGGCAGTGCTCTTTTTGGCATTAACATAAAATTTTCCTGTGATAGTCCTTCCTACTGATGGCAAAGAGTTCATTTCCCAAGTCATAAATAAACATCAGAAAATTTTATAAAGTTAATGTAAAAATTTTACTTCATCTCTACGTATGTTATTGGTTAAGTGAATATGTCTTTTATTCTAGGTCAGACTGAATCCAACACAAAATACATTAAATTGTGGTAGTTTATTAAAAATAAAATTTAATAACTTTTCCCATATCTATTCATGTAATTTCTTCTTTTGATCACTAATACTTAATTCTAAAATGGGGGAGCTAAATTCTGATCAAATTATTATCTTTGATAATGTTAATCTTAGATGTTTAGTGTTGCTCAACAGTATCAACATAATTTGAATATTTAAAACTTTTTTTCAATATTTTTAATGCAAAAAGTATTAAAGCAAATAGGTTAGGGTTAGAGTATATGATCTAATCACCATGACCAAAAGGTATAGAAATACATTTACTATTCATTTGACTTTTAAATTTTAGTCTGTGTTTTCAGTACAATGGTGCAAGGAAAAGAACATGTCATTGCTGCAGTGCTGGTTTATAACTAGGAGAAGAAAATACTTAGGTAGTTCCCTAGGTATTTGAATCTACATCAATTATATATTTTCTAATAAAATAAAATATTATAAGAGCAAGCATAAGCACTAAATTATTTCTAGCTATTGAAGTTATGAAATAAAAAGGCAGTCAAGTTAATGTGAAACTTTCTCAAGAAATAATTTTTGTACATTGCATTCTTTAATTCATATGTTCTTACCGTTCTCGGTTAAATTTAAGAGAATGAAGAATAGCTGGTCTTTTTTGCCTAAGGTTCCACAAATGAAGTGTGTCATCTGAACTTGCACTGACCAAAGCACCCTGTAACAAAAAGAGGATAAAGTAAGTGTGGGATTTACTTAATTTAGAGAAGTAGAAACAGTAAGTAAATTTACTGAAGTTTTTACTGCTTGAGGAGATATTTGTGTCTCTAAAACCTAGAAACATAGAAAGACAATTGCATATACTTCAATCAGGAAGGTTACAATTTCTGAGAAGTGATTTATTGCATATGGATGATCAAGATGACTAGTTCAAGCAAATAATTACAAATAGAAATAATCGATATAGCATCGCTAAAACTAATGAAGGTTTTTGTATTTCCTTTAGAAAAAAGTTTATATTTATTTGTTTCTACTATTTTACATTTACATTATATAGCTTTACAAAGAAGCAGATATCCAACACAGTTTTGTAAAACAAATATATAGTTTATGTAAAAATTCTCTTCCGCAAGAACTTACTTTATGGTTGAAAAAAATATATTCTTACTTAAGAGTATATTTAATATGATTCTTACACTATAAGAATCTTCACCTATTATAAACAAAAGTATCTATAATAAAAGAAAACATTTCTCCAACTAGAATTCAGTATATTTATAAAAATAATTCCAAGATTCTTTTTATCTAGCACCACCAAATACAAATTAATCTTGTTTGAAATAAAATAGAATATTTTCTACTTCTTAATAAGGCAGAAAGAATATGGACGGAAAACTGGCTACTATATTTGTGGCATATACATATATATATACATGAATATATATAAATTATATGTAAGTTATACATACCTATAATTTATTCACTGAGTTAAGTAAAATCATCTTAAAATATATCACAACTTTTACTAACATGATAGTTTCACAGCTGAAAACTTCAAGGTGTGCCCTATGATAGAACCTAAAGCTACTCTAGAGTATTGACTATGTTCTCTAAAATGTATCTGGCAGAACTATGGTAGTTCTAAGATACCTAAAATGCTTCACATATTTTCCAAAGTACTTTATTACAAGGAATCTTACAAAAGTTTCCAGCATCAATCGGTATAAAAAAAGAACCATTGTCTCATGTATATGGTAGAAAAAACTATATTGAAATTCCTAGCATTTATTATTTCTTTTGGAGTTAGAAAAGAGATAATAGGAATTAACTGTCCTTCTGAAACAGTTCTTACGTCTAAATCATGCCTGTACCCTATGATGTTTCTCCTTATTTTGTATACTTGTGATTTTAGTCTCTGAGAGGAATAGTTTTATTTTTAAAAACCATAATCATTAAGCATATCCATACATTTTTAAATTTATATAATTTGCATATGTATACATAAATATATAAAAACCACATTTACAAAGGGAAATATGTTGACAGATACACTTTAGCATGAATCCATAATTTTATATGATGCAATATGATGTATTCTATACATGTCTTGAGAATTTCTTTGTTTGCCTGCTTTATATGTAAACTATACATTCCCTATGCACAAACTAGAAGGTTATTGGGATTGCCTGAAAGTACTTGATGAACTATAATGGATTTTTTTTTTTTAGACACAGGACATTGATCTCATTTCTCATAGAGGTGGAAGTTCTCTTGGGACAAGGTAAAGATAAAACATGTTATATAACATTAATAAAATGTGTCTTATATTAGATAGTTATGTGTAAACCAAAGATAAAACATGCCAAGGGCAATGAATTAAAATACAGCACCATATATTCAATAATATCTTATTGCAATACCTGATTGAATCTATCAAGAAACTGAGTATCATTAGTTGTAATAAAACCAGGATGCAACATCACTGAACCACTGAGCATAATAGCAATAACAGAAGACCAGACACATGAAAGTACGCACATCAGTAGAGTATCTAAGGTTCATTTACAAAAGCATAAATCTTTATTAGTAGAAGCATTATTTATAAAGACCTCTGATGACTTAATAAAACTATTTATTTGCAAATAGAAACACCAGCCATGAGATCAAAACCTGGGAATTATGAGAATATAACTGAGGGGGAGGTAAATCAGGGTGAACAGTTCATGATAGACACTGTAAACAATGCAGGCAGTACAAAAGTTTGCCTCTATTTACTCCTAGTTATGTAGTATAGGAGCAAACTTAGATCCTTGAAGACAATTTTCAGAATATCAAATCTAGAACAAATCATATGAAAACGAACTATGCCTACTAGTGTATAGTATACATCTGTGCAGAAGGCAAACCACTCAGATTCCACAGCTAGGAACTAGAATAGCACTGAGAACCCAAAATAGGTTGACATTCTAGATAATAATAAAATATTTTTAAATATTTCCACTTTTCCTCCTTACCTACCTCTCTCTTTTTGATACCCCATGGCAAGTGTGTCTACAAAGTTAAATATGCTTTGTTGATAAGGAGGATCTCATAGCCTCTGAAAAAGATTTTGAGCCAAGAGAAATAAAAAATGGACATTTTTCAATAGCACAATTTTTTCTTGCCTAAGGAATTTCTTCTACAAAGTTCTATGAGACATTTTACCTATGTGTACAATTATAAATTGTTAGAATGACATATGAATATTGATATAGATATTGACATATGCAGATATATGCAGAAACTAAATAAAAGGGCATCATCATGCTATGAGAAAACAACCAACTTTTTCCAAGGCACTGAGTTTAATCTTTGAAGTGCTTGAATTTGGTATGGCACAAACCTTTAAAGTATTTTTGCACTGGCTGGCTCACTTAACATAAAGTAACTATACAAAACTTTAGGATTTGCTGTAAAAGATCTGAGTCAAGCAGACCATAAGTAGCCTTCAACACCTGGAAGATCTGTAACTTTTCTGAGTTGATAAATACACAGTATTTTCCTAGAAAGTGTCTCATCATTGTAGCTCTATAAAAATAGGGATAGGCATATTACCATATGCATACATAAATAAATAAAAATGAAGACAAAAAGCAACAAATTCATATGGAAATAAAAGATAATATATATACAGATCAAAGATATATGCATATACAGAAAAAAAGGACCACAAGTAAATAAACAAGGTTATTTCACTGAAGATAGAAGCAAAACATGAGTTTAGGGCTGAATTACAAAACTGGAGGTTGTGGGAGGAGAGTGAATAGAAGGAAAGTTTAATGGCCAATGAAATCACTGAAGGACCATAGGTTTTTTAAAACACTATTTAAATAATTAATACAAATTGTATGTTACAAAATCACAATAAAAGGATATTTTCACACATAAAATATTTGTCCTTTGATTTTTTTATTTTTTTATTGATTCTTCTTAGTTATACATAATAGTAGAACCCTTTAAATTTTAATAAATTGGCAACTATAGGAGTATGCCCTTTTATGAAAAATGTAACTATAAATAATACTGCATACATATATATTACTTAGAATCATAGTATTTAAAATACCATGTCTACTATAGAGCATCACAATCCAAAAATCCAAAACATCATGTTATAAAATCTGAAATTTTTTGAGTGTCAACATGATGCTACAAATGAAAAATTCCACATTTAACCTCATGTGACAGGTTGTAGTCAAAACAAATATATTGAAAATATTGTGTAAATTTACCTTCAGACTATGTATATAAGGTGTATATAAAATATTTTAAAATGTCATGCTTATATTTAGGTCCCATTCCTAAGATGTCTCATTATGTATATATGCAAAAGATCCAAAATCTGGGGAAAAAAACATGAAATTGAAATACTTCTAGTCCAGAGCATTTTAGATAACAGAAACTCAGTTTGTAATAGTGTGTGTATATGTGTGTGTGTGCATGTGTTGTAAATAGTCAAAAATCGGTATGTGTGTGTTAAATTGTGTATGTTTAAACAGTTAAAAAAACAATCCTTACCTCATTTATCAAGAATTGTAGCTGCAAGACAGCTGCACCACTTTCATGTTGGCAATAACAATCAACACCAGGTCTCCCAAGTCTAACATAAAAAAAGTCAAGGACTCTAACATTTTTAATTAAAATGAATATTAAAGTGTAAAAGATAAACCAACTTATTTAGCAGCTAATGCTTTGCTTTTTAGTTACCCTTATTTTTTACATAAAGAATTGAAAAGTTTTATTTTAGTTCATGCAAATTAAATTATATACTACAGGTGTTTAAAAAGCTGAAAAAAAGAATGAGAGCAAAAAATTTAAAAGGAGCAGTTTCTTTCCCAAAAAGTAAAAAAAGGATTGAGAATCTAAACACATTTAAGATTTAACTGATTAAATACTTATTTTCCTATGATAAATACAAAATGAGTAAATGATTTTAATGTAATAAATGAAATCATACCGTTAGTAAAAAAAATGAATAAGTAAATATAATGACAATCATGGTATATACAGACCTTGGTAAGCATAACTTAAATCCCATAGGTCATAAATAAATAGATTGATATATTTGACTACATAAAAATATAAATTTTTTGCATCAAAAAAGCACCTAAAATAAGATTAAAAAGACAATGAAATGTTGGAAATAATTAGTAACATATTTTAAGAGTCATTATGTAATTATGTAAGTCAGAGAAGAAAGAAAGGAGTAAGAGGTAAGGAAGGAGAATAAGAAAACTTAATGGAACAAAATTTACTTACATATTCTATACAAATGATACATGTCTCAGCTGGGAATATAGCTCAGTTAGTAGAGTGCTTGCCTCACATGCCTGGGTTCAATCCCCAGCACCACACACACACAAAAAAATACATGTCTCTATATTTATTTATTATTTGTTTCTTTTCATAAAGATGTAAATTACATGAGAGCTTCTACCCCAGCCATAATGAAAAAACAGGGGCCAATTCTATCCTCCTACACAAACAATTAAAAGGCATAGACAAAATTCATATAACTATAGTTTAAAATTGCTTATTATGTAAGGAATGATGGTGATTCCTGAAAGAGACAAAAACTGTATTATGAGCCTTACAGTTTCCCTGCTTACCTATAGAGAGTTTCCAGGCCACAGCACAGGGATGGGGAAGCCAGATGGAATCTAGCTTCATTGAGAGAGAACTAAGTCTAGGTTGGCCAGGGATAACTAGGATTCACAAGGCAGAGCAGCAAAGAAGAAAAGCTGACATAGAAAAGAACTCTAGAGACCTTCAGGAAGATCTTCCTTGAATATTTAGCAAAGTGCTGATCAGGGAATAATATCTTTTTTGAAGACCAAACCAAGACAAAAAACTAACAAGTACTTCTTGAAGAACAAATCAAACAGGGAAGGAAATTGGCAAATTAATGGCATTCATCATATAGTAGCTATTCCCTAAACTGAGTCAAAACAAAAGTGCTGAGACTGAATGAGGAGGTTGGAAGACTATGGGAAAGAAATGGAATGTAGCTCAGAAAGCAACCAGGTGAAACCTAGAAATATCAGTGTTCATAATAGTAAAAAGAAAAAGAAAAAAAACTACCAGCACTGAGCACATGGTGGCTTCATTGAGAGTGAAGAGGGGGAGCTCCCCTCCCCAGAAAGTTTAAGAAAAGCAAGCTCAACTGTACAACAAAACCACAATCTGGGCAGAAAAGAGGCTCAGATACTGTGAGGTGAGCCAGCGCAGAAGACTTCTCAGTAGATTTAGTGAAAGTGGGGAAGCAGCACCAGCTTAAAAAGTGCCTCATTGTTTAAACATTCTGCACAAAAGATCAGAAATCCCTACAGTTTTCTAATGTTATATTTTCATTTGTTTTTTCTTTTTTCATTTATATTTTTTTCTTTTCTTTTCTTTTCCTTCTTGTTTGTTTTCCTTTTGTGTGTCCGACAACCAAAAGTCACCTATGCTTTACTTCTCACTCTTGGTTCTCTTGGTTGATGCCCAAGCCTTGAGTCAAGAGACTGGGGCATAGACCAATAGGAAGTTCTGGGTGGCAACAGGAGGCAAGTCTACTGATCTGTAAATCTATAGACCAGAGAAAGGCAGGAGGGTTCTTGCTTCCGAATTTAGCAATAGAAACCTTGTAATAATGAGAAAGTCCCCTAGGAAACAGAAGTATGATGGGTCCAGTTTCAGTGAAAAGCAGCACAGTCCAGTACAAGTAATCCTGGCCAGCTCCCCCATGCCTAGAAGTGCCTGGTGGATTTAGATGCAATCTAGGCATTTCTCACATGCACACAGCCCAACACATTGACTGAGGCTCTTGAAATAAGGGGTTCAGCATAATCTGGATTCTCCACAAGCTGCCTGGGTAAGGAATCCCATCACAACAGACATATAAAAAATATATATAGAAGCTCAAAACATGAGAAAACAAACCAACAAAATGCCTTTGAAAGTTTCTAACCCCCAATAACTGAATTCAAAGACATAGAAGGGGGTGAAATGCTGGATTAAGAATTCAACAGCACTTTGGGAGGCTGAGACAGGAGAATCACGAGTTCACAGCCAGCCTCAGCAATGGCGAGGCACTAAGCAACTCAGTGAGACCCTGTCTCTAAATAAAAAACACAAAATAGGGCTGAGGATATGGCTCAGTGGTCAAGTACCTCTAAGTTTAATCCCCAGTACCAAAAAAAAATCAAAAAGTTGACTGTGAAAATGAATTAATAGAATACCTAAGGAATGAACCAAGGAAAAAAACAGAGGATGTGAAAGAGAGATACTGAAAAAGAATCAAACAGAAATCTTGGAAATGAAAAGCAAACTAAGTCAAATAAAAAACCTCAATAGATAAATTACACAACCAGTGAAACTCCACATTATGTACTACTGCAAAAATGGGATCCTTATTAGAACAAGTTATACTCTATGCATGTATAATATGTTGAAATACACTCTACTGTTTAGAATAAAAAATTATTTAAAAATTCAATAGAAAGAAAAAATATCATAACTAAGATTGATGAAATGGAGATTACAGTAATAATACAAAGAATCATTGAACTAAAATTTTTCTCTTTGAAGAAATAAGTAATATTGATAAACCCTTAGCCAAATTAACCAAGAGAAAAAAGACCCAAATTAACTGAAATCCAGAGAAACATTAGGGATTACTTTACAAATTTATATTTCAATAAATTGAAAAATCTAGAAAAATGGCTAAATTTCTAGAGACATATACGATCTACCAAAATTGAACTAAGAGGATATAGAAGACCTAAACAGACCAGAAACAAGCAAAGAGATTGAAGTAGTAAAAAAATCCCACCAAACGAAAAGCCCAGAACTAAATGGGATATTTAAATAACTGATATCAATGTTTCTCATATAATTCCATGCAATAGAAAGGGAAGAAACATTTCCAAACTCCTTTTAAAAAACCAGCATCACCCTGATACCAAAACCAAGTAAGGACCTTCAAAGAAAGAAAATTATAAGCAAATATAGATAAGAACACTTAAAAGAAAGAAAACTACAGGCAAATATCCTTAATAAAAATAGATTAAAAATCTTTAATAAAATATCAACAATCATATTCTATAACACATATAAAGATCATACATCATGATTAAGTTTTCATTCTAGGGATGCAAGGATGGTTCAAAATACACAAATCAACAAACAAAATATACATCATAAATAGAATTTAGGGGGAAAAAATCACATAATCATCCAAATAGATGCAGAAAAAGCCTTTGACAAAATTCAACACCTCTTCATGATAAAAATCATAAAGAAAATAGGGTTTCAGAATTTGGGCCATATCTAACAAACCCAAAACTCAAAGCCAACATCACACTGAATGGGGGAAAAGTTAACACATTTCCTCCAAAATCTGGAACAAAACAAGGATATCCACTCTCAAAACTCTTATTCAATATAGTACTTGAAATTTTAGAGCAATTAGAAAGAGAAGGAAATAAAAGGGATAAAAGCAGCAAAGGAAGTAAAAATATCCCTTGTTTGCAGATATGATCCTATACTTAGAATATCCTAAAAGTTCCACCAGAAGACTTCTAGAGCTGATGAACAAATTCAGCAAGATATCAGGATACAAAATCCACATACAAAAATCAATAGTTTTTCCATACATTAATAATAAATCTGCTGAGGAAGAAATCAGGAAAACAACTCCATTCACAAAGGCTTAAAAAATATGCTTAGAACAAATATAGGAAGATGGTGGAAAAGAGAGGTTGCTTCCATAGCTGCTCCATGGTGTAAAACCAAGAAAAGCAAACAGGCAGCTTCTCAGCAAAGTGGGTGAACAAACAAAAATTTGAGAGGACTTTTCTGGACACTCACAGATTGGGAACTCAGGAGATCAAATATAATAAAATAAGGAAGAAATTCCCAGCGCCACAACCATGCCAGAGGCACAAACCAGAACAGTCCCTCTGTGAATGGAGTAAAGCAATAAGGGAATTAAAGGAACACATATTTTTGGGAGGACTGAGGTGTGTATGGGTACGGAGAGTTTAGAGATCAAAGACACTGCCCAGCTAAACTGTAAGGTATGCTGCACAATATCCTGGTACAAGAAAGAAACCACATCTCTCCCTGTGGCATATGGAAGACAGGAAGGAACCATTTTGCAGTCATAGCAGGGAGGCCAACAACCAAAGGAACCAGTTTGTGGCACACCCAAGTCTGGCCCCCAAAACAAGCCTGGAAAACCCACACAGCATGACAAAGAATGTGCCTAGGTGACCAGGAGAAAATCAAGCGTGGGGAGAGGTTTACACAAGGGAATACTGATGTGGAAACCCTGCTCTCCCATCTCCCTCCAATCCATCTGCTTGTAGGACTAAGGAGAGAAGCACCCGTCCAGGAATTTGAAAGGGCAAGGATGGGAAAGATTGAATTTGGAGACTGAACATCAGACCAGGAGTTGTGGGGTCCTTAGGCAACATAGTGGACTCAGAATTGGCTACTACACCACACAAGGGAAACCCAAAGGAGATCCCTGAGATACAGTCCTCCAGCAATTGCTGAGCCCTGGAAGTGTGCTAATTTAAAGTCTCCATATCAACTGGCATTCAGTGAAGAGTGTGGAGCATACCTAAGCTTAAACCCCACCTCCAGGATAAACCCTCTCACCCTAAAAAAAAAAGAAAGAAAGAAAGAAAAGGAAAGACTCACAGAAACAATGAGTAGAATGGTGGTTAGCGGGGACAGTCCCTCTGTGGGAATTAAAGGAACCCATATTTATTAAAGGGACAGGGAAATTGGGAGGTTGGTCAAAGGGTACAAAGTTTTAGTTAAATAAAATGAAGAAGTTTTAAAGAACTAATTTATAGCATAATATTAACCACAGTTAACAATACTGTGTTGTGTACATGAAATTTGCTGAAATAGATCCCAAGTGTTCTCATCTCCCTAAAAAAAAAATAATAACTATATGACAATATGAGGAGGAGGATATGTTAATGGCTTGACTGTAGTAATCAGTTCAAAATGTGTATATCACGGGTACAGAATCTGTATATCATATATAAAATATGTATTTCCCAGTGGATACATAAACCCACAGATGTAAAAATCTGAGCAAAGACCAAATCAGAGAAATCCATAAACATCCATGCCAAGGAACATCATAATTAAGATTCTAAAGACTAAAACTTTATTTTAAAAATCTAGAAAACAGCCAGAAACAAATGTTGCATTACAAATGCACATAAATTTGAATGACAACAGATTTCTACCTAGAAACCACGGAGGCACACGGAAAATATTTTATTTTTCTGGGATAGTCATACACCAACCAATGATGTTTAGGTCCATCACAGAATGCACACATAATGGTGGTTTAATAAATTATATCATCTAGTGAAATTATAGCCATTAAATTGCTTTCTTCTTCACTCACTTGTTTTTTAGCCTTGGTTTGACTTAGATGGGATAAAAAATGACACATTTTTTACTTTTTTGGATTTTTTAAAAAATTTTTTTTAGTTGTAGATGGACACAATATCTTTATTTATTTATTTATTTATATGTGGTGCTGAGGATCGAACCCAGTGACTCACACATGCAAGGCAAGTGCTCTACCACTGAGCTACAACCCCAGCCCTGACTTTTTTGGATCTTATATTTTTCATGCCTTGGTTTTTATTCCTCTTATTGCCCTTTCTTTACACTCTTCCCTTGCTAATAGACAATTTTTCCTGTTCTCTTCCCATTTCATTGTTTTATTACTTTTTGTACTCCTCCCTATTTATAGTTGCCATCTGGTATCTATCTCCTGCCTCTTCCCTGTTCAATTTTACAATATTTCAAACTTTCTCTTGCCTTCCTACTCTATTTCTTCACTGAAGAAATTGTAATGTGATTATCTGATATAATTATATACTTTATGTAATTATTATCCCATCCATCTTATGACTATTAATACAATGGGCAATGTTAATAGATACCTGCTGCTTAATGTCTGATGTAGTTCATGGTTATTTATTGTGGTGCTGATGTTAAATGTTGACCACCATTTCTACACAGGTAGTAATTAGTGTTTTAGATGTCAAAACAGGCACTGGACATTGAACTTAACATTGTATATCTGCTGCTAACATCATTGCTATTCCTGGCTCCCCCTTCTCTTTAAAAGGGGCTGGAAACATTCTCTATCTACAGTGAACAAGACAGGGAGCACAGTGGTGAAGGACAGAATGACTGCTGGGCTCCTGCCCTTGCCCTGTAGACTGGCTATCCCCCCACCCCTTTTTAAGTTTTTTTTTTTTTTTTTTTTTAGTTATAGATGGACATAATACCTTTATTTTATTTATTTATTTTTATGTGGTTCTGAGGATTGAGCCCAGTGCCTCACATGTGCTAGGCAAGTGCTCTACCACTAAGCCACAAACAAACCCTTTTTCCCACTTTTTAAAAATCTATCCCCTTTAAAAAAAATCTTTGAAACATCAATATTATTATACAGTTGTGAGAAACAGAAATTTATTAAGAACCATCTCTACTCTTCCAGAAGCACGGGAGGAAGACTAGAGAAGAACAGGGCAGGGGGAAGTGTCCCAGGGAAGAGTCTCTAATATCTCTGGCAGATGCGGGCAGAGGAGAGTCCTGGTGGATCCAGATGTGTTCTTGGCTAGAATCCATGTGGGCAAGCCCCAGCCAATTGGCACATCTCACTGCTAAAGCTGTTTGAGTTCACTCCTGACCGATGCCTACTCCATGATGTCAGGATGCTCAGAGTTGAGGGTCTTCTGGCTGTCCATTGGTCCATCTGTCTCATCTGTGCATGTTCACTGGAGCCACTCTGTTACAGAACTAAGTGCGTCTGTGGCCTCCTTCCATTGGAGCCACTCTTCTTAAAGTTAGCCCATGGAAGCATGGCTTGCAGCAACAAAACTGTAGAATGCAGGTCTCAATCCTCCTAGTGACACCTTTCCAGCCCCTGTCACTGTCAACAGATTGCCCTAAGGAGGTACCTTGGGAGGATGAGCTGTGTGGCCTTCTGTGACCCACCTACTGAGGATCAGCCAGGGGCTGGACCTGGGGTACTCAGGCCTACAGAATACAGAATAAGGCTAGGAGGCTAGGCTGGGAAGGGGTGTGTCCACATGGAAGAAGTGCAGAGGAATGGCAGGCACGCTGGCACTTGCAGCACCCTTCTGCCCCAACTGCTTGGCCTCCTCAGGGTGCCGCTGCTCACGGGCCAAGGGAAGGGCTGGCTTGCTGGCACACTTGTTGGGGTGGACACTGGGAGGATCTACAGGGCCTGGGCAGGGCCCAACCACCCAACAGTGCACAAGCTTCACCTGGAGCACACAGCCTATCCCCTGGGTTCTCTGGTGCTGGAGGATTAGGTAGATAGCGATGGCCTCGTCGAATTTTCAATTTGCCAGGGACACCCAGATATTATGGGGGCCGTAACCCATGTCAAACATGATGGTCATGATGGCGGGGTCAGGGTGCTTGGGAATTGGCTTGCTGGAATGACAGGTTGAAGAGTCCTCACCTTGGCTCAGCTGCAGGTGCCCCATTACCTGCTCTGAGGTAGGCCTCTGCATGTGGTCCACAGTCAGTATTTGCTGGATGAAGCTCAGTGCTCCCTCCCAAAGGTTCAGGGAAATGTTGTAGCTTGCCCATATCATCAGCTTCTGCAGCTGCATAGTGGTGTTTACCTTAAATGGGCGTCTCCCTGTGAATATAAGATAGTGACACCAAAGCTCCAGATGTCAACCGGGGGACACTTGTATTCTTGCCGCTAGACAATTTCAGGGGCACAGTATGGAAGAATGCCCCAGAACAGTTCAGCTTCTGCCCAGGCATGAACCTGGTGCTCAGGCCAAAGTCAATGAGTTTGATGTTGCCCCTGTCATCCACTATACCATGCTCCAGCTTCAGGTTGAGGTACACAATGCCCTTCTCGTGGCAGTGGTGCATAGTACACAAGATCTGCCTGAACACTCTGTGGGCTTTCTTCTACTGCAGGCCACTGGCCACCAGGATGTGACACCATAGCTCTCCCCTACCTGCATGCTCCATGATGATGTAGACATTGTGGATGTGTCTTAATGACCTGAAAGAGCTAGATCACGTTTCAGTGTTCCAGGGCCATCAACCTATCAGGTTCTGATAGGATAGTCACGTTCCCTCCTTTCTTCAGCACAACTTCCCCTGCAACCTCCGTCCTGGTGAGGAGATAGCAAGCTGGTATTATCTGGCCAAAGCCTCCTTGCCCAATGTCCCTCATGACCTCATAATGGTCCATGAAGGCCATCTCATAGCAGGAGCTGGGCCCCTGCACCACTATACTACTATGACTGCACATCCTAAGCTGGAATACTAACTAAAGATGCTAGCTTAAAAACAAACAAATAAATAAAAGACCAAAAACAAAAAACAAAACAAACAAAAACTAAAATCAAAAAACCAATAGAAAAATATCAAAATCACCAAACACACTATCTGGGAGTCCGAAGGGTCACCATCAAGTCTTACTGTACTTATGGAAAAAAAAATTAGCCACAGCCACCTTCTTACATAGCCAGTGTTTGAAATTCCACCACAGTGGCTCCTTTTGGTGTCAGATCAAGAAATAAGTCAGTCACACCCGGGCATAACCCCCAGAGGTCATCTAACTTTTTTGGCCTCCAGGACCATTCCAACTTTCACAAGAAGAATAACAAAAGACCCCAGAAGCTTTTGTTTCAGTGAGTTATGGAAACTAATATTCATATGTTCAGAGATTAAAACTTGTAGGATAGATGGGCACAGTGGAGCATGCCTATAATCCCAGTGGTGTGGAAGGCTGAAGCAGGAGGATCGCGAGTTCAAAGCCAGCCTCAGCAAAAGCAAGGCACTAAGCAATTCAGTGAAACCCTGTCTCTAAACAAAATACAAAATAGGGCTGGGGATGTAGCTCAGTAGTCACATGCCTCTGAGTTCAATCCTTGGTACCAAAAAAACCAAAAAAGCCTTGTAGGATATTTCAATAGTCTTTTTGAGACTGAAAATCTATAATAACTCAGAATACTGGTGTAAAGGGAAAAGCAATCATGAAATACATTTGAAAAAATAAGAGATGCAGAATAGCCAGAGCAATTCTTAGTAAGAAAAGTGAAGGAGGTGGCATCATAATACCAGACCTAAAATTATATTACAGAGCCCAGTAACAAAAATGGCATAGTATTGGCACCAAAACAGATACATAGACCAATGGTACAGAATGGAAGACACAAAGATAAACCCATATAAACATAGTTATCTCATACTAGACAAAGGTGCCAAAAACATACATTGGAAAAAAGACAGTCTCTTCAACAAATGGTGCTAGCAAAACTGGAAATCCACATACAGCAAAGTGAAATTAAACCCCTATCTCTCACCCAACTCAACTCCAAGTGGATCCAAGGACTTAAGCACTAGAACAGAGACTCTGCACCCAAAAGAAGAAAAAGTGGGCCCTACTCTCCATTGTGTTGGCTTAGGAACTGAATTCCTCAACAAGACTCCTAAAGCAAAAGAAGGAAAATCAAGAGTCAATAAATGGGATGGAATCAAACTAAAAAGCTTCTTCACAGCAAAGGAAACAATCAATAATGTGAAGAAAGAGCCTACCAAATGAGAAAATCTTTTACCACATGCACCTCAGATAGAGCATTAATCTCCAGGGTATGTAAAGAACTCAAAAAACTTAACACCAAAAAAACACAAATAAACAAACAAATAAACAACCCAATCAATAAATGGGCTAAGGAATAAAACAGACACTTCACAGAAGAAATACAATCAATCAACAAATATATGATAAAATGTTCAACATCTCTAGCAATTAGAAAAATGTAAATTAAAACTATACTGAGATTCCATTTCATTCCACTCAGAATGGCAATTGTTAAGAACACAGTAACAATGTTGGCAAGAAAGCGGGAAAAAGGTACACTCATACATGGCTGGTGGGACTGCAAATTGGTGTAACCACTATGAAAAGCAGTATGGAGATTCCTCAGAAAACCTGGAATGGAATCACCATCTGACCTCATTATCCCACTCAGGTTTATACCCAAAGGACTTAAGATCAGCATACTACAGTGACACAGCCACATCAATGTTTACAGCAGCTCAATTCACAATAGCCAACTATGGAACACACCTAGGTGCCCTTCAACAGATGAATGGAATATTACTCAGCCTTAAAGAATGAAATTATGGATTTTGCCAGTAAATGGACAGAACTGGAGAATATCATGCTAAATAAGCCAATATCCAACACCCAAAACCCAAATGTTTTCCATGATATGCAGATGCTAGTCTAAAATAAAGGGGTGGGGATTAAGTAAGAATAGAGTTACTTTGGATTAGACAGAGGGCTGTGAAGGGAAGGAAGAAGGCATAGGGGTAGGAATAATAGTAGAATGAATCAGACATTATTACCCTACGTGCATATATGACTATATGACCAGCGTTATTCTACATCATGTACAACCAGAAGAATGACAAGTTATACTCCATTTATGTATGATATATCAAAATGCATTCTACTGTAATATATAACTAATTAGAAAAAATTTTAAAAAACATTAAAAAACAAAGGGATGGTAGTACTTAGCTCACATGATGATTCTAAAACAAAACGCTCTGTTCCCTAAGAAACTCTAATGCTTGGTATCAACATCATGGGGGTGAGAAGGAGGGAGTATTCATCATCAGTTTCCTGTAAGGTCCTTACAAGATTTCTCATTAGAAACCTTGGAATGCAAGCTGGGCATGGTAGTGCACACCTATAATCCCAGCACTTTGGGAGGCTGAGACAGGCGAATCATGAGCTCAAAGCCAGCCTCAGCAATGGTAAGGCGCTAAGGAACTCAGTGAGACACAGTCTCTAAATGAAACACAAAATAAGGCTGGAGATATGGCTTAGTGGTTGAGTACCCCTGAGTTCAATCCCTAGTGCCAAAAAAAAAAAAGAAATCTTGGGGTCCCAGTTCCACTCCAGAGTTCCTGTGTACTGGCAGGAGCTGCAGAGGGCCCTGATCCGCCCTCAGGAACCTCCAGGGTTGTCCAGCCAAAGGGAGACCAGGGACTGCTACCTCTGGCCACTGGGGAGCCCAAATTCTGGGAAAGAGTCGCTCCAGAGACACAAGCACGAGCCAACCCCACCCAAGGGCAGCCTGGGTCCACCCCAGTTCCGCTCCAGAGTTCCTGTGGACCGGCAGGAGCTGCAGAGGGCCCAGATCCGCCCTCAGGAAACTCCATGGGTGTCCAGCCAATGGGAGACCAGGGGCTGCTAGCCGCTAGCCACAGAGGAAGGCATACCCAGAGTAAGAGTGGACTGCAGAGATCCCAGCCTGAAGAGGCCCCACCCAAGTGCACTCTGGGCCCGCCTCAGTTCCACTCCAGAGTTCCTGTGGTCAGGCGAGACAGAAGGCCCAAAACTGCCCTTAGGGAATGCCAGGGGTGCCCAGTTGAAGGCAGACCAGAGCCTGCTAGCTTCCAGCCCCAGGAGAGCTCACACTCACTATAAGGGTTGCACACAGACTCTCCTGCTTGTGATCCTGCCTAAGTGAGACCTGAGCCCACCTCCAGTTCCACTCCAGAGGTCCTGTTCACCAGCAGGAGTGAGAGAGAGGGGCAAAACAGTCCTTAGGGGCCACCTCAGGAGCCCAGCCAAGGTCATTCCCACTGCCCTCTACAGGTACATCCACTACTTCTGCCACCAACTTTAGTGGCAATAGTGCCCATCTAGGGACACTGAGGGAACAGAAGTAGCTCCAAGGTGAGACACAGGTAATCTGGAGTGTCAATACAAGATTATAGGATAGAAGCCACAATACCTCAGATTGGTATTTCAAGAAAGGAAGATATACAATCAACATGAAAAAACAAGGGAAGAAAGTACCCCAAATAAATCTGGATACCACTGTAACAGAATCCATTGATAGCACAGTTGTTGAAATGTCAGAGAAAGAATCCAGAAGGTACATAATTAAAATGATCAGCGTACTAAAGAATGACATAAGTGAACAATTATAGGCAAAAATTGATCAATCCAACAAAAAAATAGGTGAGCAAATAAAGGCAACCATCGATCATTCTAACAAAGAGATAAGAGAGCAATTACAAGTAGCAAAAGATTACTTTAAGAAAGAGCTAGAGATTGTGAAAAAAAAACCCAATCAGAAATATGTGAAATGAAGGAAACAATAAACCAAATAAAAAACTCAATAGAAAGCATCACCAGCAGACTAGATCACCTGGAAGACAGAACCTCAGATAATGAAGATATACAATCTTGAAAATAAACTTGACTATACAGTGAAGATGGTAAAAAAAATCATGAACAGAACATACAAGAAATATGGGACAGCATCAAAAGACCAAATCTAAGATTTATTGGAATAAAAGAAGGCACAGAATTTCAAACCAAAGGAATGCACAATCTCTTCAATGAAATAATATCAGAAAATTTCCCAAATATGAAAAATAAAATGGAAAATCAAATACAAGAGGCTTACAGGACACCAAACATACAAAATTTCAACAGATCTATACCAAGGCACATTATAATGAAAATGCCTAACATACAGAATAAGGATAGAATTTTAAAGGCCACAAGAGAGAGGAACCAGATTGCATACAAGGGGAGACCAATTCGTATCTCAGCAGATTTTTCAACCCAGACCCTAAAAGCCAGCAGATCATGGAATAACATATTCCAAGCCCTGAAAGACAATGGATGCCAACCAAGAATCCTATATCAGCAAAATTGAGCTCCAGATTTGACGACGAAATAAAAACCTTCCATGATAAACAAAAGTTAAAAGAATTTACAACAAGAAAGCCTGCACTAAACAGCATTCTTGTCAAAATATTCCATGAGGAGGAAATGATAAACAACAATGAAAATTTACAAAGAGAGGAACTACACTAAAGGAAAGACCATTCAAAAGAGAAAACAACTCAAGGTAAAAACCAAAAACAAACCAAAGTGACCGGAATTACAAATCATATCTCAATAATAACCCTGAATGTAAATGGCTTAAATGCACCGATTAAAAGACATAGACTGACAGACTGGATCAAAAAAAAAACCCAACAATATGCTGTCTTCAAGAGACTCATCTTACAGGAAAAGACATCCACAAACTGAAAGTGAAAGGCTGGAAAAAAACATATTACTCACATGGATCCCGCAAACAAGCAGGACTTTCCATCCTCATATCAAATAAAGTGGACTTCAAACCAAAGATGATGGAAAGAGATAAAGAAGGTCATTTCATACTTCTTAAGGGAATCATACATCAAAAAGACATAACAATCATAAATATCTATGCCCCAAATAATGGGGCTTCTACGTATATCAAACAAATCCTTCTCAAATACAAGAATCAAATAGAACGAAACACAATAATACTTGGAGACTTTAACACAGCTCTCTCACCATTGGATAGATCTTCCAAACACTTAATAAAGAAACAATAGGCCTCAATGAAACTATCAATAATTTAGACTTAACAGACATATATAGAGTGTTCCATCCATCAACAAGTGAATACACTTTTTTCTCAGCTACACATGGATCCTTTTCCAAAATAGATCATATGTTATGTCACAAAGCCAATCTTAGCAAATACAAAAATATAGAGATTCTATTCCACAATGGAATAAAATTACAAATCAATGACAGATTAAAAAACAGAAACTACTCCATCACCTGGAAACTAAATAATATGCTATTGAATGATGCATGGATAACAGAAGACATCAAGGAAG